>VXAC01003307.1:253-70754 GCA_013399225.1 Rhipidura dahli | reverse complement strand
GCGCAGCCCCGCGGCCGTCCCGGGCCCGGCCGTGCCCCCCGGGCGCGGGCCGTGACACGTGTGGAGGTAGCGGGACCGGCGCCCGGGGGAGGCCGGTGCTTTGTGTCGTCTCCCCGCTGCTTCGTGTCACAGGTGTTTGTCTCCACGTAGCATCAAGGGGGTTGTAAACTCACTTTTATGGCCGTAGCTTCTGTGAAAAGTTACTATAAGTTCTGCTGGGAAATTGCTCGCGCTAATGTGGCTGCGCATCCAGGTAGGTTGTCACTACAGAGGTGCCTTTGCCTTCTCTTGGAATAATTATACATTAATTATCATACATACAACGAGCAGAGAGAACCAGGAGTGCCTGGCTGAGGTTTGGATGCTTAAACGCTGAATAACTAACTCTACGTTGATTATCATAAACACAACGAGCAGAGAGAACCAGCAGTGCCTGGCTGAGGTTTGGATGCTTAAACGCTGAATAACTAACTCTACGTTGATTATCATAAACACAACGAGCAGAGAGAACCAGCAGTGCCTGGCTGAGGTTTGGATGCTTAAACGTGTTAAAGAACGAGGAACGGCTTCGAGGTATTGCTTAGTGCTCGAGGTGCTTCATCAGCAAGGAGCAAATGCAATTTAAAAGAAAATAAAAGGTAAAACTGGTTCTGTTGCAACGATTCCTGTGTCTCAGCAGAACGTGGTGCTTGAGTATTAAAACTCTTGCACTTTGAAATCAGAAGTGGAGGGTTGTGTATCAGGTATCGTCAGCTATGACAAATAAAAGATTACACCTAGGTCTGTTAGACACACAGAAGATGTTATCTAAATAAAGCTGCTTAAAACTGGTCAGACTTGCTTTCTGTTGTGCAGCAGACTCTTCTAGGTGAAAAGGGTCTGTAGCAAAATCATCTCCAAGTACAAAGTGTGCAAGAGTGAAAGGATGCCCTTTAAAGGGTCTTGTTGAATTTTTTTTCCCTGATAAAAATTTGAAGAGGAAAAGACCCCACTTTTCTTAGTGCTTTTAATATTTGGAGTTTTTAGTACCCGTGCCAAGTACTATAATTACTGGATATGCATTTTTATACCATGGTTGCTACATTCTAACACTTTAAAATATTCTAATGGTTAATAATACTTGAGGCAGTCCCTGTACCTTAATATTAGAGAACCCCTAATTATGTTAGAGAAGCTACAGGATCTGAAAGTCAGCAGAAGTATTAAGGCATATTTGTTCATATTGTTTGCAAAAGCAGTTATGTTGTAGCTGAGGTATGAAACTTAGCGAAGGTCTGAGAACTTTCTTGGTCCTGTTGATCAGTTCTTTAGGAAATACTAGGAAATTGTGATATATCAGTGCTAAAATAATCAAGTGTAGAGTGTTGCAGTTGAACTGGGATGTGCATCCCTGGGTGTTTTTATGCGGGACAAACTCCCCCACCAAGGGGTGCCAGCAGAGCACAGGGCAGGGGATATCCAGCTGAAAGGGCTCTGTGTGTGTAACATCTGAAGGCAACTATTTGCAACAGTCACTCTTTAAAGTGTATTTTCCTCAGGCCTGTACCTTAACTATTTCACAAGGTCTGGGTAAAGCTCCTCTGGTTGTGCTCTGATTAAAAGGAGACCTGGTGTTTGTTGTGTTCGTGTTAGGTTTGGCCAGCAGCAGTTAAAGCCCATTTGTGCCAAACCAGTTTCTTCAAGTTGAGTGTGAAGTTCCCAAATTACAGAAACAAATACTTGTGTTGTCATAACCCTTCCAATAAGTGATCTCAGGGATGTGCTGCACTTTTAACTTGTTGGATTTCTACATCCACTTGGCTTGAGGATTTAATAAAGGTGTATTTTATGTCAAAATGACTTTTAGTTTGGACTTTCACTTAATTTTTATAGAATTAAGTATAGCTCATTACAGCCTTGTATTGGCAGCCTGAGAGATCTCTGACCTTGGCCTTGCTGGAACTACAGTCAACAGAGCTACCGTGAAATAGATTTTTATTTTGAAGATTAACTTGTGCCTTCTGGTGCTCTTGTCCATCAGCTGTGGCAAAGGAGGAAAAATCTGAGGAATGGTTTCCTCTGAGGACTCTGCTTGTTGACTAAATTTAGGATTATGTTATTAGCAGTAAGTGCATTTCCAGTAGCACTTGTGTAGACTTGGAGTAAAAACACCTGGCAAGGAAAGGATGTGATCTTGAAGGCAGGAAACAAATTTTCATGCTTCAAGTCACAAGAACAACATGAACTTTTGGAAGAAATTATTGGAAGTCAGGATTGAATTATTTTGCCCTTTTTTTTGAGGTGGGGGGGAGGTCTTTGAAGGGTTGAGGATTTGGGGCTGTGCACTGTGCTGTTCCTGTGTTTATATTCCTGTGACAGCATCCCCTGTGAAGCTGTTTTGTGACTGGGAATTCCTTAAGTCTAGGTAGGAAGGATGAGTGTTGTGCTGTTTCAGCTTCAAATACTCAGTGAACTTCTTTCCCGCTGGGTATTGGATTAATAAGTATTTCCATGGTAATAAAAATAGGTATAAAGGTGTTGATCATTATCAACTATTGTAGATTATAAAAATATAATTACAGTCTACAAAGAAACAGGGAAGTAAACATCAGCATTTTACTGTCCAACCTGAATGAAATGCAGAAATAGTTGGAATTGGGCAGAATATGGGAATTTGGGCACTATCTGCCTGTTGGACAAGGAGGATTGCATTTACAAGGAGCTATGTAATAGATGTAAGCACATGCTGCTTTCAAGACGTGAATATTGTGAATTGCATAAATGCAGTCTCCTTCTCAAACACTTATTTTTGCAATAAATACTTCAGGAACCAGTTGCTTAATTGCCTGATTGTGACAAGCAAGACAAGGCTGAAACAAAAAAGTGACTGAAAACTGAAGTATTCTGCTGGAAACTGGGGCTGCACTGAGAGTTGCTGCCTTCCAAAAGGCATTTTCGTGAGCTGAGCTCTGCTGCTGTTGTGCATAAGCTGCTGCCTTTGCCAGTTTAAATAAATACATCTTTGATTTTGGCCAGTGTTTTCAGCCCATCCTCTGGAGCACGTTCTGAGCCCGGTCTGTCAAAGGCCACTGAATTTTGTCAGTGTTAGGAGTTGCATAACTCCTTTGTGAGTAATTACTGGCAGTGACGTGGATGACTCAGCTCTACCTAGTTTTGTGCATCTCTCCGAATCGCCACAATCGGGTGGTGTTCTGTTGAGAAGAGAAAGTAAAACATTTCCCCTCATTTGAGTGCCCTCAGCCGTTGCAACAATGTACAGATTTTGTAAAGATCTTGGAGAACAAGTTGCCTCTAAAAAAAAAAACAAAAACGAGAATGCACATTAATGCTCTTAAAGGGAAAACAATGAGTGTCTTTATGCATTGAAAAGTGCTGCAGTACAGTAATAATGATGGTGGGTTTCTATACCACTTCTGAAATTAGTTTTGGAAATCTGCTACAGTATTCTGAGTCTCAGAATGGAGCCAGGAGTCTGTTGCAGGTAACTCACCTTCTTTCCTGCGGGATATCTTCGGAGACACTTCACAATAACCCTAAATCCAAAGAATGGGATGATTTGTTTACTCATCATAGGTAGAATTCTGCTATTTATGTAGTACTTCACTACATTTAGAATAAAATTTGAAACAGTTGCTTTCATCAAGTTTAAATCTTACCCTTTCCCAGAATTACCTGCCATCAAACATGATTTGGAGACTGGCTGCTTTATGCTCATTGATTCTAGAGTTATGATTATGTACACAGGCAGGAATGAAAAGATCTCAAGTCCTTTGCTAATTCAGTGATCCCTGTGCTTGGGGTCAGCTTTGTGTCTTGTCAGAGCTATAACTTGTTGGAGGCACACGTAATTCTCCCCTGATCTGATAATGGGAAGGATCAAAATGTTCTTTTAAAATCACTAATTATATGTTGCTGAAGGTTTGGTATCCTGTCGGAATGTGTGATTTATTTGCCACAGGAAAATAACTTTATAGCTCTCCCTAGTAACTGATTATGGGTTTCTGGTGTTTTAGATTGCTTTATCTCTCTCTTTTATTTGGTGTGTTAAAAGAGTGTGAGGGAGTTATGAGGCCTGTTCCCTTTGTAGGGGGAATTGAGGGGCTGGGGCTGGCCCAGGATTTATGCAGGTGGGGAGTGGATGTGCCCAGAACCCTCAAATTCCTCAGACCTATCTCAGGAATTACTCAGTAGGCCAATGTGTTGCCAGTTAAATTAACGATGCAAATTCTCTATAGATGTAATTAAGAATAAATGAGGAACAAATGTGGTCATCCTGACAGGCTATTTTTCTCAAAGTCTTTTTGACATAATTGAGATTTCCAATGTAAGCTTCCACTTGAATATTTTGAAATAAGTATTTGAAGCATTCCTTCTGTGTGCGGGGAAGGAAACTGGTTATTCCTGTGTTCACGTGGGAGAATTGAGGTGCAGGGGGACACCACAATAACTTCCCAAATGGAGTCCAGGGAAGGAGGAACTGTGGAGGATACAGGAGCTCTTGGTGATCCTTGGGTAGAATTTTACTGTTTGAAGCCAGACAAGATTTTAGGTGAGTGGTGCTGAATACTGCTTTTTACTTCTAATTATAGTATGATGATAAAATTCCCAGTTCTGCTTTTTCTAGAATTTTTTAAATGCTGTTTGAATGCCTCAGTTACAGCATGTAAAAGCAGGGCAGGAGATGAACCTGCTTTACATCTTCCATTGCTTTTCCTGTGATTAGGTGTTTTTGCTGACCTTTTGCCTGGCTCCTTTCAACCATAACCTGTAGACCCACCAAGTCCTAAGGCATTTACCATGTAAACAGTGAAAACATCCTTCATATGGCAGGGGCAGATGGTTCAAATCTTTGGTAACCCTGGGGATCCTCTGTTCTGCTGCAATATTCAGAGGAAAAACATGTGCAATAGTCATTAAGCCTTTTCCCAGCCTCCAGAAGCCCTTTGGATATTCTCCCAAGGTAATAGGGATGGTCCCAGTCATGGGATCTGTGGCACTATTTAAATCCAGAGGCTCCCTGCTCCCTGGGAGGCAGTTGGGGGTCCCTCAGCCTGAACCTCTGTGAAAGTGAGTGTCTGACCTGCCAGGTGCTCTGACCTAAACTTTGAGCTCATCTGTTTACATAGTTTCTTTTGTTATTTTTTACTAATCAACAGCATGGGGTACTTTGTGTCATTTCCAGAACGTGTGTGGAAAGTGTTGTCAGTGTTTGCCTAAATGTCTGAGTTCAGTTTGTGTTTTCATGGGAGTTAATATTTAAAATGTTCAGTTGTTCAGACTAGCAGCACTGAACAGCAAAATGATTCAAAGATGAAGAAATCTCCTTCACAATCATAGTACTGGCTTCTTTCACCTGTTCTTTTTATAGAGAGCTGTGCTTTTTAATTCTCAATAATAAATTAAATTTGTGCATTTGTAGATATTTAGTAAGTAATGACTTAGAGGTTCAAATAGTTCTATATATATTTGTGCATAAATATGCATGGTTAAATCACTAAAAGGAGCCTCACTTGGCTGTGGAAGCTGCATTTTGTGTCTGGTTTCTACAGAGGTGGGAAATAAGCATTAACTGTCAGTTTTCTTTTTTGCCAGCTTCTGGTTATTGAAACCTGGCCAATTAAGTGACTGTACAAGACAGTAATGATTTGATTTTTGTCATTGACTTTTTTAAGCTGAATTATTTAACAAGCTACCAGACTTTGGGTTATATTCCAAAAAGTTTGCAGATTTTTGTTCCTTTTTTTTTTTTTTTAACGGACAGTGACCAGGCTTCACAAACAAATATGGTAAAAGTTTTAGTTGTGTGTATCAAGCAGTAAAAGCAGATTCATGCCCTTGAACATCAAATTCTTTGGACTAGAAATTGGCAGGTGTCCCACTCTGTATCAGTACAGAGAGACTGGACAGGAAAAAACAAACACAAACCAAGGAGCAACAAGGAAGGGGAAAAGTGTATGATAGGAAATTGTTAATTATGATGATTACCTGCCATAAAAATCCAATAGCTTAGTGTACTTGACTTGCCAGCAAAGTACATTACAGAAAGTACATTACGTGGTGTTCTCAGGAACAGCATAGATGAAATAACACACTGATTTTGGGTTCAAAATCCTGTTCCTGCTTCATTTTTTGTATCTGTATTGTTTTCAGTGTATCTACAATCCTTTGGGCTGGTAGAGTTGGTTCCAGAGCTTAAATTTAAGTAAGAAAACTTGGAAACTGTTGCCCATATTTATAGAAAGAAACAGTGAAATGCACACTAAAATCACTTTGAATAAAGTCCGTTAAGGAACAATGTTATTACATTTCTGAGCACCTGGAGTGCAAACCCAGTTTGGTTCCAAATAAGCTTTTTGGACAAGTTTGGTGGGCTTCACATTGGTTCACACTTGAATGTAATCCTATGGTATTGTGAAAAGAAATTGCATGGAAATGAGGTTGGAGGTCAGAGCTGGGCTGAACTTTGGTGTTACTTCTTGATTTATTCAATTAATTCATACAGTAACAACCATCTAGTTTCTTGTCCCTCCCAGTATCTGATTTGGAAAAAAATATTTATGCAAAAAAAGAAATAAGTTATGTTGCAAATCAGTAACTTTAGTTTCTGGATCCAGAGTAATGGATGAGGGATTTTGGGCCTTTAGAGTTGGGGTGGCAACACATGAGAGATGAAAGATAGGCATGGGCAGGAGGTGCCATTGGTAAAACTGAGTTATGATAAATAGAAACCTGTAGAGTTAAAATAAATAAAGCTTTATGCTATTTCCTTAATCTGTTGTTTTGTTTTGTTTTGTTTTTTTCCAGTGAGGATATTGTCCAAAAATAAGTGCCAGTATCTTGCTACAAAAATTGGAGAGTTGACTTTATCAAAATCATTAATTAGTGAATTAGCTCTCAGAAGTTCTCCTTAAAGCCAGGAGTCTGTAGCAGCAGTGGAAGTGGTTGAGGGTTTGCTTGAGTGGCAGAGTTGTGGTATAAACCTGGCCCTGCAGCCCCACCTGTTCCTCCAGATTCTGGGTTTAATTCTGAACAGAGGAATCTGTGGGGCATTTCTTCGTTGTCCTGGTTGTACCAACTCCCATGCTGACAATAATACTTCATTCCAGTATCTTAGGCAGGGATTTTTTAAAAAATCAGAAGTAGAAGGAAAAAAAATTTCAAATTTTCTTATGTTATTTCTAGTTAATATTTTAGTGTGAGACCTGTACCACATAAAGGTAGCAATGCTGAACAATTAATATATAAATAAATTAGCAATTATTGCTAGCAAAATCCATAATGGGATTCACCCATTTTTGTCAGGTATTTCCAGTTTTTAATTAATGCTTTACATGTCTGAACAGAGCATGTCCTTCATATTTCTGGGCTTTGGGGTTTTTTGTTTTTTGGTCTTTTTTTTTAGTTTCAGCTCTGAATTATTTGTGACTTAGGGTGTGCTTAAACTAAATTTTGAATTTTCAAACTTTTTTACTGCAACCACAGACATGGTATTTTGAAAAAGGCTTGGATCTTTTGCATCTTTTCACTTTAAACTCGAAATTAATTTTCATTAGAAGACTCTAGGTTTCTGAAAAGCATCTGCAGCATAAGTTTCGTGCATAACTGAGGAATTCTGCGTTAGTGTCATCTTGTAGGGGTGGTATCTGTAGCTTTTAGAGGAGTTTTAAATTAATCCCAATTAAATAACACTGGCATAATAATAATAATGGTGGCATTTACAAAGGGAGATGCTAAATGATACATAAGGGAGATGCTAAATATAACTATTGAGTAGTAATGTTTGTTTGAAACTACAGCTTTAAATTAGAGCAACCCCACCACCAGTTTTCACTTGTGTGCTGTGAAATGTAAATTGGTCGAATTACGAACTCTGTTAATTTGAAATTGCTGGGTCTTAATGAAGTTTTTTTCTTTTTCTTTTTTTTTTTTTCCCTGCATTTTCCTCTCCAGCTAAATGGCCTTAAAATGGCAGATGAGCCGATGGAAGAAGGTGAACCATACTCCTACCATGTAAGTGTTTGATACCTCTTCACTTCAGCCACTCCTTAGCATGACTGCCTGTTGAAGCAAAATTTATGCATTCCCTGCTCTTTAATAACTTCTGAACCCATCATTTTATTTGAACAATATCTGAGGAGACTCTAAGTCTCAAAGATGGTTTTGGAAATTAGTACCTGGGTAGGGAATTTAAGTGCCTTGTTTGGGAAAATCTGCTGCATGAGGCAGAGCTTTATGGAAAGATTCTGTGTGCTGCAGGGAGCATTGGATCCCTCAGCCTCAGAAATGCTCAGGCCAGCCTCGAACCTCTCATGCAGAGTGCTGAATGCTGCTCTTGCCACACTGTCAGCTGTCCTGCCTTTGTAGTTTTTGGTGTAGTTGTTGTGCCTTCAGCTCAAAGGTACTTAATTCTGCTATTTTAGAACAGAATTAATGTGTACATCAGTATGTTAATTTTGCTTTTATGTAGAACTATCCCAGATAAGCTCCCATTGAGCATGGGATTTGTCAAGTGCCTGTTTAGGAGGTGCTGAAGATGGGTGTTCTGTGTGCTGGCTGAAGATGAGTATTCTGTGTGGACTAAACTTCAAGGCCCATCCTGTGTGTGGTGAAATGCCTGACTTCCCATGGAAATATTTGCCATCAGTTTTCAGCAAACTCATCTTTGTATTTTTGAGCAGGGTCATAAAGAGGGTGTCAGGTATCTGTTGCCCAGAGAGGTTGTGGGCTTCCCATCCCTGGCAGTGTCCAAGACCTGGTTGGATGGTGTTTGGAGCACCCTGGGATAGTGGAAGATGTCCCTGCCCATGGCAGAGGGTCTAACTGGATGAGCTTTAAGGTCCCTCCAACCCAGCCTGCTCTGGGTTTCTGGGATAAGTAGATCTTGTCACCAGTTGTAACAACTGCTAAACAACAACATTTATAAGTAAGGAATTTGGAGAATGAAGTCTTGGGCACAGAACCACATGGCACCTGGACTTTTCCTGGTGTGGAGTGGGTAAATAAAGTGTCAGAGTGGTCTCACATGTAGCAAAGAAAGGAACAGTGGATGTCTTGAGTTTTCCACTGCTCTTGAAGCAGGAGGAGGAGGTTGCTGGGCTCCCGGGTGCTTGGAGCCCCACATCAAGGAGCTGTGACAAGGCCATACCTGATCCCAATGTTTCCTTTGGCTCCTGGTGAACCTGCTGGGAGCAGGGAAGAGTTCCCTCTTGTGCAAAACCACTTGGTGGGAACTGGTGCTTCAGCTCAGAAAGAAATTTGCTGCTCAGGCAGCAGAACACAAAATGAGATAATCAAATTTGCAGTTCATGGAGGCCAACAAAGAAATGAAAATGAAAGTGGCTTGGAGGTGCTCAGCTCTGTGTGCTCATTCCTTGGCAATGATGAAGAGGTCTCTTTATACCGCAGTCATTCCAATTTTTAGTACCTTAATGATAGTTAAGTAAGTGAAATGATATAGACATCTTTTGTGAAGATAAAACACTTTATAAAAAAATATTTCATCCATTTCAAGTTAGTCTTTATTTGCATGGAAAACATTTCTCTCCTGAGTTCACATTTAGAAATCCTCTCAGTCTCCTCAGCAACCACGTGTGATGTCACAGGCTAATGGCTCGAGGTGGGTGATAAACACAGGAGAGGCTGAACTCTTAAAGAGCTTTTCTCATGCAAAGGTTCACGGTGTTAAGGAATACAAATTAGGATGGGCAAGAAAAAAGGCTTCTAAATAGAGTATTTACATATTTCATAGGAAGAAGCAGCCATTAAGTCACTTGTAGAACTTGGTGTGTAATTAGACAACTTGCTGCTTTCATCTGTCATCTGATGACTTCAGAATGCTGCTGTTCTTACCTGCCTTAAATTAGGCATGTGTTTAAAAAGTAAAGGCAAATGAAAAGATAGGTGTATCTTTCCTCTGAGTACAGAAATGCACAGTCACCAAAGTGGATGGATGAAGGGAAGTTGAGGTGTTTACAGTGTGTCATCAGCGTATGTCAGCTGGGGGTTTCTGACCAAAGAGGGAAATATAAGTAGCTTGGATGTGAATTATAGAATTAACTTTGTTTTCCAGCAGTGTCTGGTGTTAATACCCACCTTTGTGTGGGAAGCAGGCAGAACAAACAGGCCTTTCCCAGAAGGAGGATGAAATAAGAGAGCGGGGAGGGGAAAGGACTGGTGTGCAGTAGCAGCTGGACTGCAGTTTGGGAATCTACCAAGATGTTTGTTTGAACTCTTTCTTTCCCCCTCTGGACGAGCAAAGCAATTAAGGCAGAAGCAGTTAATGCCGTGTGATGATCGCTTCTTTTTTTTTCTTTAATTACTGCAGTATGTACAAATTCAGATGAGCAGATTTCTACTCTGAATTTCTTTCTAAAACCAGTTAAAGAATTTCATCCAGGTACTTCTGTAAGAGCTGTGATAAAGCTCATTAGAAGTTTTAGTGCACAATCCTGGGCAGTAAGTTCACCTGACTATAGAATGCTGTTGTTTCCAAAACCCAGCTGTTTCAGTGCTCAGGTCCTTTCCTGGTGCTGTTTGCACTTCTCATCAAGGGGCAGTAGCTCACAGGAGGTTGGTTGGGTGTTTTTCTGGTCTCTGCTTAGAGAAGCTTTCAAAGTGAAGGCCTGAAGAGAGGATGGGAGACAGCTGATAATCATCTGATGCCCCCAAAATGAAGTAATGCAAATCAGATGGGATTTTCCATTGTGACTGGGTTGTGTACAAAATACTGATTTTCTTTATGGGGCTGAGGGTGCTGCTCCTTTTCTCCCTGCAAGCTGAGGTTGCTGTTGGAGGCCTCAGTTTTTCATTTCAAGGGTGCTTATTTTGACACCTTGCTTGTTTTGGCTCTCAGAAACTTCTCTTACACCTTAGAAACTGCAATCCATCATGGGATTTGTTGTCATGAGGAACGTTTGTCTTTTCACAACTGGAGCTGTTGCTGTTGTGCCCTGCTCTGCTAAGGATGAGAAGGACATGAGAAAGTCAAGAGAACATTAAATCACTCACCTAGCTCAGAATTACCCTTGGCTGTCTGAAGGAGGTCCCCACACAGCATAATCTTCCCAGGAGCTCTGCACCCCAGAGCTGTTTCTTCTCTTGGATGCAAGAATTCTCAGAGTCCTTAAGATGACTCATATCTTATTTATGGTCTTCAAATGCTGCCTGTTCCTCCAGCTACAAATGGATGACCAGAGTTATTATTTGCTGCTGTGAAAAGCAATAATTAGCCCAAATGATGAAATTCAATTTGGCTTTCATTAAGACTTATTTCAGGAAGGGGAAAGATGAGAAGAGTAATCACTGGGAAAACTAAAGCTGCTAAGCAGAGGTGAAGCACAGAAGTCTTGGTTTAAAAATCTGTACATTTATTTCTTTCATGTAAAATAATCCAGCTTTTCTATAGTTGGAATATTTATGGCAAAAGGAAATGAGTATTCTTTGAGAATTTTCCTTCAGTTTGGAAATTTTAGATGCATCTATTTAAGAAAAGATAGGAAAACTCTTCATTTGAACAATTTTCCTTTATGCCTTATTAGAATTTCAAATATTTTATTAAAATAAAACTAAACAAAGAGAAATCCAGGTATTTACATGCACGTTTAGCAAGGCTTAGTTACTGCAGGTCTGCTCACTGTTAATATTTTATTTGCTTTGAAATCACAGGATGAAGGAAGTGTGAAAGAAATTCCTATTACACACCATGTGAAAGAAGGATGTGAGAAAGCAGATCCAGCACAGTTTGAACTACTTAAGGTTCTTGGACAGGGATCATTTGGAAAGGTAAGATGATAAACTTGTTCCATAGACCTGTCCAGACATTCCAGAGTTGCTGGGAATGTTTGAAAATGTGTTGAGCAATTGAGGCCTTTTCCAGCCTTGCTCCAGTGCCATGGACAGAACCTTCTGAAGGAAATGGTGGTTTGTTTTTTAATGATGGGACTTGACATGCTGGGGATGTTTGGCTTTTTTCAAGGCACAAAATCTGTATTTATGTAGCTACAGAAGAGTTGATTGTGGCAGTTCAGAACTTGAACCAAAGTAAAGTAAAGTAAATAACCTGGAAAAATATATTTCAGGGTTTTATTTTGCTATATTTACCAAGTGATCTGTGGCTGAAAGATACTAAATATTCAGATAACATAAAGAAGAAATATGGCAGGGTTTTTGTTACAATGTTTTCCTTTTGTAATGTGTCACTTTAACAGAAATGAAGTTAAAAATCTGATCTCTCAGTCACTGTGTTGAAACACAGTAGTTGAAATATTAATCCTAGTGTATAAGGAAGTAATTAATACTTGAAAACCAAACTCAAACTACATCTTTTGCAATGCATCAGAAGTAGTCAATCAGCTTTACATATGTTCCCATTTTCCTGTTCCTCTGCTGGTTCTGTGTGTGTCTCTAGGCAGGAACAAACCTCTGCACAGAGTGGAATGAGAGAGGCAGAAATAGACATCAGGAAGGCATTCTGTGAATCAGTGATGATGTAGAGAACAGACTTTAAATACTTCTTAATCTTTGGAGGTTTCAGAAACGTTTCTTTGCCTGGTAATGTTGGTTTCCAATTCCCTCACACACTTCTCGCTGTCAGAGCCTGAAAGGCTCCATGTATTTATTACTCCTGACTTGAGATGTCTGAAGCTACCTCAGGGTTCAGCACAGCTGGCACAGCCAGCCCTGACTCAGATTTGGCTTCCCAGAGTCCAGGGTTCTGCCAGCCTAAGGAGTGCTCCTGCTTGGAATCCCACCAGCTTGGCCAGCCATGCTGGGGAGCTTTGGAAAGCTGGCAGTGCCTGCTTCAGGAAGCAGCTTTGGGAGCTGCATGGTGCCTGCTGCACACCTGAGCTCAGTCTCTTTGTCTCTGCTGCTTTCCTTTGAAAAGAGAAAACAAACAAGGCACATCAGTGGCTGTTGCTTTCATGGTGTTTTCTCTGGCCAGTTTCTACTCCCAGGGTCCTTCCTTTGGGCTTGGCAAACACGAGGTTGGTTTGCTGGAGCCTGGTTTTGACATCAGTGCAGGATTTTACACTTCCACAGAAATAAAGGGTTAAACTACCTGAATTAACTGAATTTCTGTCTTCATCCTTTGAGGAATGGTTTGCCTTCTAAAGAAGATGTGGAGTTACCAAGGCTTTGTCTGCAAAATGAAGTAAATAGGTGGTGCTGCAGTAGTTTTCAGCTATTTTGGGCCTTATTAGCTAAAAATTGTAACTTGTACATGAATTCCTTATGTTATCACAAGTTGTTGGTTATTAAGACTAAAATATTCCTATATGCTTGTTATTAATATTTTATAATTGGGATTATATTCATCTACAGCTGTTTTCTGAGTTGCTGGTGTTCAAATTGCTCCCTTTACTGTTTTCTATCCCCTTGACCTATAGGAGAGCACTGTTGTGGGTCAGTTATTGGGCAAAACTTGTCAAAACAAAAAGTCAGACAACCTTGAAACATGATGACATTTTTCTTCCAACCAGAGCTTAAAATAAAAACAACCCCTCTACCAACCCTGTACAACTTAGTCAGGACAGTGCTTGAATTTCTGATTCTAGAATGGAAAATTTGACAAGATCATGGAAAAAATACATATCATTTCTAGACATAAATAAATCTAGTGTGAATGAAAGTCTGGATAAGGTGAGATCAGAGAGGCAATTTTGGTTAAGTCTTGGCTTTCTCTTGTGACTTTTGTGTTATTTTTTGCAGCAAAACCTAATAATTCATAACTAAAAATTGCTGTTACAAGAACAGCAATTTAGAAGTAGGAGCACATATCAAACCAGTTTGTAAATTGGAAGATCTGGTGGTTAAAAAATAGCATAGCTCCATGTCTTTGTACTGCAGTTTTTTATCTAATAAGCTTTTCTCAGTGTCAAGTTATATCCCATCTATCTTTAAAGCTCTTCTGGAGAGAAAAAAGTAGAAAAACCTGTTGGAGTTGCTATTCCAGAGGGAAAGGGTGCTTTGATCTTAAATGGTGAGGTTTCCTTGCTTTCATCTCACCACTTGTACAGAATTCATTAATAAAATGAATGTTTCATGTTTGAGACTTGGGTCTTAAACCTCAAATACCTCTTGGGAGATGGCAGACCAGGCAGAATTGTCATTCTCCAAGCTAGTGATGGAAAGAAACATCTTTCTGTAAGAACCTGTGTGGTAAACCAGGAAAGAATCTAAAGTTTCTGGCTGGTGTAATGCTTCCGAGAGCTCGATGCTGCTGCAGCTCTGATCTGATCAAGGAATGCAGTTTTGTTCTTCCTTTAAAGCTGTGTGCTTAGTACAGAGCACTGGGAGCTGCTTGGCATTAACAGGAGGTTTGCAAATGCTTGGTGAGAGTTTGGATTTGATTACCAGACTTGCAGTGATTTAAAAATGGGTTTTACATTGCCAGGTCTTCCTCGTGAGGAAGATAATTGGGCCTGATGCTGGGCAGCTTTATGCAATGAAAGTGTTGAAAAAAGCTTCTTTAAAAGGTAAGTTTGTCTTTCCACTGAGACTTTGGACCGTGGGGTTTTGTGCACCTGTATTTAAAAGCTTTTGTTATTCTTAAATATTTGTCAGTGAGTTCATAACTCTTCTCTGGCAGTAGGTTTTTTTTTAGAGTAACTTGTAAATTCATGTTGAAGTGTTATTTTAAATCTGGCCAGGTAGCTTTAATTATGTGGTCAGAAATGCTCTTTCAAAGTTTAAAATTGGATTATTTAATTCTGTTTAGACTTTTCATTATATGAAAACAAGTTAATTTCATAAACAGTTTTCCTTTTGTCTTTTGTTAAGTCAGAACTGTGCTGTGGTTAAAATTAAGTCATTCTCTTGTTCAGGAGCCATAACAATTTAATTCAGTGTTTTGGCTTTCAGGAGCCACTTGAATGGGTGTGAGTCCACTGTGTCTAAATAGGACTGTTACTGCTAAAGAAGAGAAAATAATCTATATATTCAGTACAGATAGTTAATTCAAAAATTGAAGTTGGACGTAGATGGGAGCTTTTTTTCTTGAAAGTAGTGTGGATAATGAAAAAATATGGGGATGTGCTGGAATTACAATGAAGCAAATAAGAAAGTTGGGGCAGGCAAGAAACAAACAGGAGTTCGGCTGTCTGAGGGAATGAGTTTCGTGGGAGACCTGAACATTAACAACAAAAAAGGTGATAAGGGAGGAGATTCCTTTGGCCAGCAAAGCCTTTCTGCTGTGTTTGTGTTGTACCAACTTCATTTGTTTCACACTGGGCTGTTTGCCTTGCTCCCCTCAGTTCGGGACAGAGTCCGTACCAAAATGGAGCGAGACATCCTGGTAGAAGTCAATCACCCGTTCATCGTCAAACTGCACTATGGTTGGTACAGATTCCTTTCTCTTTGCCTACAGCTGCTCTTGTTCTGCCTCACTTTTGGAGAGTCCACATTAGGTTCTAGCAACTTAAAAAAAAAAAAGTAAATACACACCTGTAGAAAAGTTTTAGTTTAATTTCAAGCCCTCTTGAAATGAAAGATTTGGAACGCTCTTACAAGTTCTGCAGAGTTTTTGTACTTTTCATTGATTGAAACCAAACCCCAGTAATTGACATCCTTGCTGTTTCCCTGTTTGACAAAGGAGAAATATAAGAACATTATTTTAGTCAGCTCTCATGACTAAGATTTTCTTCTGTGAAGAAGTGAGGAATCATTCAATAAATTACCTTGTGTGCTGCTGAATTATTTCAGTTCCACAGCAAAAGCATTGCCTGTGACTGAAATTTCTTGGTTGTAAAAGCATTCAGATCTGTTTTGTAGCTTTGTCATACAACTATTGATTTTTTCTTTTTTTATTTATTTTTTAAAGCCTTTCAGACTGAAGGGAAGCTCTATTTAATACTGGATTTTCTCAGGGGAGGAGATGTATTCACACGATTATCCAAAGAGGTAAGTACCTAAAATTTTATCTCCACTCACTCATAGGCAGGGGTTGGGTTTTGTTGGTACAAGATTGACTTCTAAACCTGTTTTCCCCCATATTTCTTGTCATAGTGAAGTTTTTAATAACTTGGTTGGGCTTTCCTTACATATTCTAGATTCTGTTCTATCCTTAAGAAACCCGAGTGTGTATTGATGAGTAGCCCAAGTTTTAATTTGGCATCTGCAAAAGTACAGTTCTTTTGTCTAAAAATGTTTTGTTGCTTGGAAACACAACTGAAGTAAATGAATATTTAGCACTAAGGGAAGGGGATGTGTAGTTCTCATGCTCTTAGTCAGCTTAGGTGCTCCTGGAATCCTGCAGCCCTGAGAGGTTTCTGCTGCACTGTAAAATTGCCTCGTGCTGCAGTCCAAGTGCTCATCCTGAATCCCACTGAGTGGGAGTGTGTGGTGCTTTTGAGCCCACTCCCCTCCATCCAACCCTGGCACACAACTGGACCTTGAATTTTTCATTTCTATTTTTGTTTTCTGGAGGGAGAGCTTCACAGGAGGGAATGGAATACAGCTACAGGCTGTTGTTATTTTTTTAAAATATTTGCCATCAAACATTTATTACGTGTTACCTTAAGTGTTATGAACACGTTTAGAAGACTTTTATTTCCTTTTGGCAAACCTTTTATAAAGATCTAAATTTTTAATGGCAGTTTCTCAACAGCTTCACAGCAAGAGAGGTTTTCAGTGTTTTCACCACTGTAAATCCATTTATATTGCCAAAGCACAGGAAAAGCCACTTTCTATAATGTGAAAACCATGTTATCTGACTGATTCTTTTCATGGCATGGAGGAGGTTGTTTATTCCTACTATGTAAGACCAGTACAGAGTTTTTTCCCCATATACTTTTCATAAAAAAAATAAAGGTTTTACTTTAGGAACGGGCAAAAGAGAAGGAAGAATTTAAAGGCATTTTTTTAAAAGCTGAGCTTGGTAACACAGTGATTATGTCTAAGAATTGAGCTCAGAATTAATTAATCTGGAAGCTAAAATGGCTGTTAAGAACTTCAAGTGACCAACTTGTCCCGGGTTATTGGAGCAGGAGGTAGGAAAGAGGTCAGGCTCTGCTTTGGTATGGGATGTTTAATTACAGAGGGAATTCTGGAATAGCAGGAAGAGCTGTTCCCTTGCACCAACCCAGCTGGGATTATCCACTGTGCAACATTCTTAAATAAGGAATGCAGGGCTGTCCATAGGAACTCTGTCAGGGGTTGAAAGAGGGATGTGTTCCCTTTGGGAACCAAGAAGTCAAAATTCTCAAATTTTCTTACTGCTACAACTCCACCTGTTTTTTGGAACACTTCAGTTACCTTCTATACTGCCTGTTATATATATAGATATGGAAAAAAAACCCAGGTTTTTATTTTCTGGTGGGAATGTGAGGTAATTTCAAAAGTCCAAGGTAAAACACTCCATAAGGATAATGCACATGAGGATAAATTCCCCGTGGCATTTCATACTTTGCACACAAGGATTATTTTAAATTAATTTGGTTTAGTATGAAGTTATTAAAAGACTTTTCCTGGTCTTTAAATTCTAATGAGGGTATGAGAGTTTCAGCTGTGGCAGTGAGATGAGTGTGTAATGAAGATTTTATTGGTAATATTTAATGAAATTGACTTGCATCATGTTTAACTTGACCCAGAGAACAGCTTTAAATGTCATTATGGGGAGATGGCAGATTAGCATTTAGCATCATTGTGTTCTGAGATTTGCATTTTGGCTGCTCCAAGGAGTAATGAAACCCAAGGAGTAATGAAATCCAAGGTTTCCCTTTGCTCTTTTGAAAGAGATGAAACCCAGCATCAACATGAAAGGCGTTAAGGTGACACTGTGTGGAGTGTAACAGCTTCATTGTTCACCCAGGGTTAACACCTGTCATTATGGAAATCAGGGAATGTTCTGAGCCTGGAGAACAGAGCACACCTGAGCAATTCAAAGTACAGAGCAGTGGCACTGAATCAGGGATCCCGGGTAGTTTGTTTCAGCCTTGCTGGGCAGCAGCTGAGTGGCTGCACTCCCCATTCCTGCTGGATTCAGCAAGCAAGGGAATAGTTCACTTAAAGCCCAAATTCAATCCAGCAATTTAAAGATTCCAAGCTCCTGCAGTAATTTGTAGAACATGACAAGAGCCAAAGCAGGTACAGTTTTTGTATATTAAATTAGAAGCAACCTGTGGAGTGTTCAGGACAGAAGTGCATCTCTGCTCTAGAAGCACCATCAATATTTCAGTGTCTCACCAGGGTTCTTTAATTTTAATTTTTTTCCTAAGAGCAGAGCAGGTTCTTCAACTCCCAGGTTGTCGTTGTTATTGCCACCAGTGTTTTATTCTGCATGCTTTTTTCTTAAATGACTTTTTTTTTTCTAAATATTGTCAATGTGAATTCACACTCACCCAATACAGCAGCCATATATTAAAGTTTTATGGTGCAGTGGAAATCTGTCTGGGATTGTGGCAGGAGGAGTGCTGGGTGTCAATTACACCAAATATAACAATTAATTTATTATCTAAAAGTTAATTCATGCTCTGCACTTATGCTGATGGTTTCATTTAAGTATTGCAGGTAGTTCTTTGTGTACTTTATAATTAACAGATATTAGTAAATCATTTCTCTTGGCTGAACTCATGAATCACGAGTTCACAAGGGACTTTTAAAACTAAGTTTGAAATTTAGGCAGACAGGAGTGTATTTTTTTTAGATTGCAGTTTTAAAAACTGAAGACAAGATCAGAAGGTAAATCTATACAGTTCTTATTAGGTTATGTTTACAGAGGAAGATGTGAAATTCTACCTCGCAGAACTGGCCCTTGCTTTGGATCACCTTCACAGCTTGGGAATTGTGTACAGGGACCTGAAGCCAGAAAAGTAAAGTAAAATGTATTTTACCACTATTATGTGTATTTTGCTTGTTGCTTTGCCTTTTCCACTGTAAAAAATTAAAACTGTTTCTGTTAGACTTTGTAAACAAGTAAAAAATGTAAAGCACATAGCTGTGGTTTAAATGAAATCATATTTGCTTGTTAAAGTAATAACACAATTGGATATCATCATTTTTAACTTACATTTTAAATGTTTTATGTAAACATTGCTCTTTATGTGTTTTGGTGAATGTGAATTTTAATTTTCAGCATTTTACTTGATGAAGCAGGACATATCAAGTTAACAGGTAGGCACCACTCATTAATACAGCCCTTTCTAAATAAGTTTTTTTGTGTTTCTGTATTATCAATTTTAAATGCATATAAAATTGCTGAAAAAAGTTCTGTGAGGAGCAGTCCAAAGACATATATTCTAGGAAATGATATATACAAAAGACTGACTATTTGGAAAACAAATTACTGTAAATTTCTGAAAGCTTTA
This sequence comes from Rhipidura dahli, assembly GCA_013399225.1. Classification (NCBI taxonomy): domain Eukaryota; kingdom Metazoa; phylum Chordata; class Aves; order Passeriformes; family Rhipiduridae; genus Rhipidura; species Rhipidura dahli. The sequence goes on along the minus strand of VXAC01003307.1, from coordinate 51,453 downwards.
AATTACATTTAAGGTGATGCTTTTGTACCAGAAATTTCATTGAATATTTTGGTCTAAGGTATTGCTGTTAGATTCCAAGAGAAAATGAAGTTTTTTAAACCCTCAAAGACTTGATGGAATAATGGTGATGGAAATCAGGTTTATCAAATGCATCCCTTTTAAAGTTCTGGTATATTTAAATACAATTCAGTTCTAAATTTGTCACTTCCTTCTGAAAGTGGAAATAATGGATGGGATCATTGATTAGCAATCATTTTCCCCTGTGAAAAACAGGATGTTTGAGAGCTGAGCCAGTGTCAAGGATTGTCTATTCACTGTATTCAAAACAGGGGAAAAAGTGTTCTGGGAATGAAATATTCTGGGATTGCTGGACTCTTCTGTACTGAACTTGAGGCAGGTTACAGAACCATGTTGCCTTATGTAACAACAGTATTTTTAGTGTGATTTTATTTATTCATCATTCAGTAAGACCAGACAATGCAGGCTGCATTCCCTTTGAAACCGATTTTTACTTCTCTCTAATATTTTGTGTGAATAAAGCAGGCAGTAAAGAGAGAAAATGAGAACTTCTGAGTGTCTTAGGGCTCTCAATGTGTACGATTTCAAATGCCAGGTTATTTCAGTAATAATTTTGATGGCTAATCATGAATTTAATGACTTTTAGAATGATTTTGGGGGTGTGTAGTAAACTGAATGTGCCATCTCCAGATACCTGCAGTCTCTTGTTTCATGGAGAGCTGTGCTAATCATATTTCTGAAAATAACCAACCCAAACCTCTCAACGCTTGCATTTTGAAGTACCATGTATTGATTTTTTTTTTTTGCCCCTGAAGTTCTTTACTGGCTGTATTCTTGTGATGCTGTTGTTGTAGACTTTGGACTCAGCAAGGAATCAGTAGACCAAGAGAAGAAGGCCTATTCTTTCTGTGGTACTGTAGAGTACATGGCTCCTGAAGTGGTAAACAGGCGAGGACACAACCAGAGTGCTGACTGGTGGTCCTTTGGGGTCCTCATGGTACTGTATTTGCCTCTTCCTTCCCTTTCTAAGCTCACACAAATGCACTTAGAATAAGCTTGTCCAGTTCTAATTAGGAATGCTTGGGTAAGGGGGACAGTTCAAGAACTGAATTGCTACTGGGTGGAATAAAATCGACTTTTCACCTCTGGGGAATGTTTATCAGGCACCAGAACAAATCCTGTGTGTCATCCATTAGTAGTTAAAAGCAGTTGTAATCAGTGTGAGACTTCACTTTGTGTATTTATATCGCACGTTACTTGATAGTTAAATTTAAAATCAGACTTGAAGGTTTGGTTTGAGGGACTATTAATGGCATTTCTGTAAGAAATTAACTGTGGAAGGAGTGCTGGAGTGGAGCAGTGACATGAGCCAGTAACTGCTGCCTCTTCTGCCCTTGCTGGGATGTGCAGCATCAGCCTTACTTGAATATTAAACTACTGGTCTAGAATTTGCCATTCTTGCAGTTTTTAGAATATGGCAACTTCTGAAACCTGGTTATGTAGATTTTATTACTTTCGAGTAGCTTCTTGATGCAAAATATTCCTCTATTATCATTATGTTACACTTACCACTGTTATCATCATGTAAACTGCAGGTGAGAGCAGAGTTTTAGATTTAACATTTTCATCATCTTTTCAACCAGTCTGATGTAGAGATAGGAAAGAGTGAAGTGCTTAACACTTTGTTTCAGCAGCTGGGGAAGAAGTGTTGATTTAGATTAACATTTGTTCTTTCCAGTTTGAAATGCTTACTGGTACCCTGCCATTTCAAGGTAAAGATCGAAATGAGACTATGAATATGATACTGAAGTAAGTATATCTCCTTCCTTTTTCAGAAGTCAGCAAATGTCATTTTAAACATGTTTTAACAGCTTCTTGTGACTCCTTGTGCAGCCTGGTCTCGTGGAAAGTGTCCCCATGGCAGGGAATGGAACAAGATGAGCTTTAAGGTCCCTTCCAGCTCAAACCATTTAATGATTCTAAGAGCACTGAGCTGGAACAGGAACAAAAAAGCAAAGCCCCTTGATAAGCTTTAGATCCCAGACTGTGAAATACCATTAAGTATCCCCAGCAATTAAAATCTCAGGGATGAATTTGTACTTTGATTGTAGGCGTATAATAAAGATTATAAAGATAAGAACAGTGCAGTGACTTAGAGCAGCTTGATTTACACTCCTGTTGTTGTTACACTCCCTTGCTACTGTTACAGCACACCTTGTTTTGTAAGCAGCAGGTGATCAGGTGTTGCTTTGTGTACAGATGTGTGGAGAGCACTTACGTGCTCAAATTCTCATCCTAAATTACCCCAGTTACAACAGAAGCTGTTGGACGGGACAAACTGGGTGAACTGGTGCTCAGTGAGTGGAGCTGTTGGGCAAAAATGTTCTCATCTGTCTTTGTCTCAGCTAACAAAGAGTTTCCTCCTAGCACAGGCACAGCCTTGGGTCCTCTGAGGGGTTATGGGGAAGGGAAGAAGGGAGAAACTCTGTTCTTCCCAGCACAGGGCACTTGCAGCTTGCCCTGAGTGGGAGTTGCTGGAGGTGCTGCCTGTGAAAGGATGGAGCAGAACACGAGCTGCCTCCCTTGCAGCTCCCAGTGATGCTGCAGTTCTGCACAAGATCTCCCTGCCTTGGCATTAGAGTTTCCATTAAATAAAATAAATGGTAAAGTCAGTGAGCTTTTATATGATGGCTCAGTGAAGCCCTTCCCTGGAGGAGTAGTAGCAATCACTTCAAGGGCAGGTAATTGGGATTTGGTGAGTCTCTTCTGAGTTTCTGGCAGTTATTTTGGTTAAAGCCTCCTGGTGACAAGACAATATCTTTGAAAATACTTGCATATTCCTGAGATAATTACTTTACTCTTTTTCAGCATAAAGCTTGCTTTGGGGGCTCGGGTGGGGTTTGGTGATTTTGGTCTGATGTGTTTGTTCTTTGTTGGGTTTTATTTTAAACCACTCATATAATAGGAAACTTTAAAAGTTGATGGGTTTAAGTACATGCACTCTGCAATGCTTTGGAATAGATCCTTGATAGCTCAAACTGTGCAGTGAAATCTATGTAGACAGTTCCTACTAAGATAAGTTTCTTCCAGTGACTTGTTCTCTATTTTCTTTTAGAGCAAAGCTTGGGATGCCCCAGTTCCTCAGCCCTGAAGCACAAAGTCTCCTGAGGATGTTGTTTAAAAGGAACCCATCAAATAGATTAGGTTGGTTTGTTTATTTTGATCTTTAAATAATCAACTGAACCTAACTTTCCATTTCAAAAAAAGTAGTTGCTAGAGACTCTCAAGCTCTGGGTGTTCAGTAACATTTGGATACCTGTTAGTTTGGATCATGACTTCCTGGGTTTGGCCAAGGAATGGTCACTTCTTGGATCAGTGACTCTTAGGGGTGAGCCAAAGCTCTGACAGTATCACAGCAAAGAATACTGACACTGTATTTATGGGCTGCTTGTGCTCTGTTTGCCTCCCTGGGTGTTTTACATCCTTGGAATATCTCTGTATTCACAGTTCCCTCAAATAACTGTGTTTGTGCAAACTTTTTAGAAATGAACTGATTTTTAGTGCAGTCTTTAGACTTCTGACTACAAGTGTGTTAACTACAGTATTTTATTTTTTCAGGAGCTGGTTCAGATGGAGTTGAAGAAATCAAGAGGCATCCTTTTTTTTCTACTGTTGACTGGAATGTGAGTACAAAAGGATCTGGATGATAAAGCTGTTGTTAATTTTTCTGTGTGTTGTAGCACTTGTGTAAGTATTTACATCTGAATAGGGCCCAGCAAACACTGCCTCACTGCTGACTGGCACATCCTGGCTTCTCCTGTAATTCCTTGGCATCTGGAGCTGCAGTATTTACTGCAGATAGAGAATATAAATTGGGCATTTGTTTTCTAAGTAATTAGGAGTTGCAGCATTCTTAAGCTTTAAGGGTCTGTTAGAGCATGTGTAGTTGGGAGAGGCTGCTGGCGTTCCCAGGAACCCTTCAGGAAGTGTCTGTCCAGTGCTCCCCTGGAGGGCACAGCAGCTCCCTGTGGCTGGAACTGGGCTGGACTTCCCTCTGCATCACTCCTATGCCAGGCACAGTGCAGGAATTCATTCAGGTGCTCCAAAATGACCCAAAGCCTACAAGGTCATGACTCCTGGCTTCAATTTTTCATGAGCACCTTATGATTCTCCTCTGTGGCTCTCTTGTCCCCTGAGCTGTGTTTACCAGAAACATTCTCAAAGCCAAGATGCTGTGTGTGAAATCAATCCCCCCTTTGCTGTGCTGCTGCAGAAGGGTTGGTGGAGTAAATGAGATGTGGCTGTGCTGGCAGAACTGCTGCCACACCAGGGCAGTGCTGTGCTCACCCATTTCTGTGAAGCCTCTCATCATTCTCTATCTGTTTATCTCGTGTATTTATTTCTGAAAAGTGATTTTCTAGCTGTGTTTATGCAGCAGCTACTTCAGGGTCCTGTTCAGAAACAAGTTTTTAGTAACAGCAAAACTTCACTACTTTATGTGAATACGCTTCAGAAGTTGTTGTCTTGTTTGGCTTATCTACTTTTTTCCTTTTGAAGAGACTGATGTTGAAATAAATACCAGCAGGGAAGTTTGAAAGCTCAGCAGTCCTAGCTCTTTCTTTTTTCTTTATATATATAATTTTTTTTTTTTAATTTGACGATAATTTGTATTTATTTGACTTTGGTGGTGTTGATGACACTTGTGTATTTTATCTCATTATTTCTTTGGGATGCATTCAGGTCCCTTTTCCTTGGTTTTTTTTAGTTGGTTAGCATGTATGTTTTGATTTTTTGACGAAAATACACTATGTTTTTGTGCAGGAAGGTTAAGTAAACTGCAATAAATAGATCTGAAAGGAGGAGAGAAAAGGCAAGGAAATGCTCTCAGAACTTCCTGAATTTTGCATGGGGATATTCAACATCTTTGTACACGAAATTTTCTGTTCCTCAGCTGTAAATGGGATTTATTGCAGATTTGAGATCTTCCCCATCTTTGCCTGATTTTAGTTTGATAGGTTAGGAAAATCCTGGAATTGAGCTTTGAGAATGGGCAGTTCCTTGCCAAGAGGGATGTGCCTGACACTGGTTTGAGGTCTTTGTCCTTTACCCTTTATCTTGGCAAAGTTACAGAGCCCATGGGAGGTTCATTGACTCTTAATTATCTTTGTCCTACTCCTTCAGAAACTGTTCAGAAGAGAAATTCAGCCTCCATTCAAACCTGCCTCTGGAAAGCCAGAAGATACTTTCTGTTTTGATCCAGAATTCACAGCAAAAACACCAAAAGGTAACTGTGCATGGCCATAAATTGCATGGCTGTAAATTGGTGAGGTTTGTGGGACAAGGGGTTCAGGTTAATGCTAAAACAAAAAGCCAGTGATAAAGTTAAAAGGAAAGGATGCACCAGGGTTCCAATGCTTTGAAGGAGGATGTTCCCCTCAGCAGGTTTCTGTTCTTTGAATATTTTGCTAATCTTTGACTCAGAAAGAAACAAGTAAATGGAATATTAAAAGCTGGACTATGGTTTCTAGTTATCATTAAAGTCCGATGTGCAGTGTTTGAGGGGAAGTGTTTAATACTGAAAGTAAACTCGGTGTGATTGCAGCAGTGATTCTTTTTATGGTCAGTATTTCATTGAGAACAGCTTGCTTTAAGAAACATTAACTATTTTCATTATTATTGCTTAGTCTGCTTCAAGTTTCACTTCAGGTTTTCTTTTGTGGATTTTTTTCCTTTCTGCTGCATCCAGCTTTTAAACCCTCTTCTCATGTTTGTTCGGAGAAGGTCTGTGCTTTTAATAGGCTACACAAAATTATTGAGCTGTGCTCACTGTGAGATTTCAGATAGTGAATTCAGAGGTGCACAGAATGTAATCTGAGGAAAACTTCATCAAAATCACTCCGTGGTATTTTTTTCAGTGATAATTTACGTACGGGATATTCTTGTGTTGCCTCACTTGTGCCTTGCCAGCAGCACATTCACCACTGAACCAGCACAATCTGTGGTTGCTCTTCTGTGTTACAAAGCTGTTGAGCTCAAGACAGTGATCTTTATTTCTTTTCCATAAGTAGCTTTGTTTCAATAAACTTTTTTCCTTAAAATATGTGCTCATGCAGAAATTCCTGCAGTGCTTTGCAGTTTTAGGTAAAACCCAGGAGTTCTTGTTTGTGTTTGTTACTGAGGCAAGAGAGCACAGATTACAAACTAGAAGTTTCATTTATTATTTAACATTGGTGTTCTTTTTTGCTTCCCTTCTCTCAAAACTGTTTTTGTAACATATCTGTCCTGAATGTTAGCAAATGGCCACGCTGGGATGTAGCCACACTAATCCTGTGTCTGTCTGCCCCCAGATTCTCCAGGGGTCCCACCCAGTGCAAATGCCCACCAGCTCTTCAAGGGATTTAGTTTTGTTGCAACTACTACTGTAGAAGACCATAAAATATCACCCCTCACCAATATCCTGCCCATAGTCCAGGTAATGCTGTCCTTTTTGGGAAACTTCTTTGACATGTCAAAGACTGACCAATATTCAGTATTTACAGCTGTTCTTGCTTTGTTGAGGAGACCATTCCAAAATGTGCCTTATTAAATACTTGATGGGATGTTTTTACTTTTGAAAAGTGAGTTACTGTTTTCCTGGAGGCAGAATTTCAAAGAAAAATCACGAGCAAGCAGGAGAAACCTCTGCTGTTGGTAATAGTGTAATGGCAAAGAGAATCCTGTTCTTTTGGATAACCACTTGCCTGTGTTTTTTTAAAGCAGCTTCATGGAAACAGTGCACAGTTCACTGATGTCTATGAACTGAAGGAAGATATTGGTGTGGGTTCCTACTCAGTTTGCAAGAGATGTATCCACATAGCTACAAACATGGAGTTTGCTGTGAAGGTACTGGAAGAAATTCCACTCTGGCATTCTGAAAATATTGTCTAGTAGATTTGAAAATGTATATTTGTGAATTTTCCAGTTTTTGTGGCTGTTAATGTGTTGTTAAGTTACAACCTTGAAGGCTGAAAATACTGTACAATGGTGAGAACACCTGAATAAAGTGAGATTCACAGGGGTGGAACTGGGCTGCAGGGAATTAGTGGTGCTTCAGACAGTCCAGTGCATTTCCTTGTTAAGTGGAGCAGGATAGGCTGCATTAATGATAGAATTTTAACAAGAGCAAGAAATGAATAAATGGGATGTGAAGCTGGAAGATTAATTACTCAGGATTAATAAGAAGTAATGAACTCTAGAATTCTTTTTTTCTGTTGTTGAAATGAGAATATATATACAAAAAATGTCTATTTGATAGACTTTGCTTATGCAAGTTGTTTTTCCTGTATTATTTTGCAGATAATTGATAAAAGCAAGAGGGATCCCTCAGAGGAAATCGAGATTCTCATGCGTTATGGGCAGCATCCAAATATTATTACTTTAAAGGATGTATGTACCTCTTTCTCTTCTACCCCTTATTAGACAGTGCTCAAAAAATAAATTCAGATGCAGGCAATTTTTTGGGATACCTTCAATTTCTTTTGCACAGTAAAATCTATTGGAAGAGCAGTACATAATCGTAGAGGAAGTGTTTCCAAATACAAGGCTATCTTGATATTAATTTTTTCTAAAAGCTGTTTAACAAACTTGAAGTGAGAAATGATTAAAGGTTAGAAATACCACATTTCTTCTTGTTTCAAATGAGCAGCCAATGTGTTGGTAACCTGAGAAAGCATTGGCATGTTGTCCTGTGTATGCCAGGTGCCAGCACCTAAAAATGCCCCGTGGAAGAGCAGTAGGCAGTGTATGGCTTCTCTCCTCTTCCAACAGTGGTTCTTACACTGAAAAATGTAACTCAGAGGGATGAATTAACAACTTGGATTGAAAGTGATGAATTAACAGCTTGAGTCATGAACTCCCAGGATGACACATGAGCTGCCTTGCACTCCCTGCTTTGGCAGCCCCTGCTGTTTGTGCTGCCCGCTCCTGTGGGAGGAGGGGATTCATGGGCACGTGGAACTACAGATGTTGCCTTTGAATTGCTCTATCTGAGTGTATTTTGTGTGAGTGCACTGTTAAACCTCTCCCCAGGTGTATGATGATGGCAGATTCATCTACCTGGTCACGGAGCTGATGAAGGGAGGGGAGCTGCTGGACCGAATCCTGAGGCAGAAATTCTTCTCGGAGCGGGAGGCCAGCGCTGTGCTCTTCACCATCGCCAAGACTGTGGACTACCTGCACTGCCAGGGGGTGAGTGAGCCCTTCCACCCCACACCCCTGGCACAGCTCTGAAATTACCTGTCCCTTTCCCTGGCTGCTGTGCTTGGCTTGTTTTCATGCTACAGGGTTTTATATTTTATCACAGTAGTGAATAATAGAAACAACTTATTCTGTTATCCTGGCAAAACCTTTTGACTCTACACTTAATGAAGCAGCAGATTTTTGTCCTGTACTCCTGTTGCCAAGTGGGGATGTTGGTTCCAGTTGCATTATGAGCCAGGAGGTTTCTATTATATTACTTGAACTAGAATTTTTGGGTCCTTTAAAGTTGTGTAATTGTTTAAAACTGCCATAAATATATTCATCTAGAGAATAGCTTTTATAAATTGTAAATTACAAACAAATGTACCTGCTCCTCCTAAATGATGCCTTTTCAAATGTCTGTGTTTAAAGGTGGTGCACCGAGACCTTAAACCCAGCAATATTTTATATACTGATGATTCAAACAATGCTGATTCCATCAGGATTTGTGATTTTGGATTTGCAAAACAACTTCGAGGAGAAAATGGACTACTTCTAACTCCATGCTACACTGCAAACTTCGTGGCACCAGAGGTATTTCAAGCTGCTCCATGTTTTCTTCATGCTGTTTTTGGTGCATCAAATGCTTAAACTTTTCAGCAATGCTTGGAAATAAACCTCTACAGTTCTGCTGCTTTTCTTTAAATATAATCACACATGCTTTTTAAACACTGGTGCATGTGTTTATTATAAACCTGCTTTAAAAACAGCAGAGTCCACCCTCAAAAATAAGACATGAGCCCGTTGAAAATTTTAAGAGATGATGTTCTGGGAACAAGAAATATTGTTGGTATTTACTGCAACCTGTATATTAGAAAAGCAATAATCAAATCTCTGGCATGATCCAGGGATGGTCTTACCCTTCCTTAGGCTGTGGTGTTAGTTTGGTTGGGTTCTTTTAATATATGGCAAGTCTTTAACACTCTTTGTTTCATAGGTTCTCATGAGACAGGGGTATGATGCTGCTTGTGACATATGGAGCTTGGGAGTTCTCCTTTACACAATGTTGGCAGGGTGAGAATATTTCTGAGCTGTTTTGTTTACCTAAAATCCCAGAATGTTGCCTGAATCCCTGCTTCCATAGAAATGGTGAGGTGCTGCCTCGTGGAATGACACAGACACTCAGGTGGGACAGGCAGCTCTGAGTCAAAGCCAAATAAAGCAGGTTTATCTCACAAGTGGGTTCAAGGCTTCTCTCCCCTTAGTGCAGGACTTGGGCATGCCAAAGACTTCTCCCAGTTTCCAGGAGGGAATTGAGCCTGTGAAAACACGTGGTGGGTTTCTTTTTACCCTGCAGCCTCTCATCCTCCCACCCCATCCACTTTACTCATCTCGTGTCTCCTGGCCCTGAAGAACACTCTGGGTTGTGATCTCTGGAGTTTAGAAAACATCTCCAGACTTGATGAAGCTCTAGGAAGCATCTAGTGGCCAAATGAGAGATGTTTGCTCAATTCTGCTCTGACAGCAAGAGAGCAGGTTTTTTAGCCTTATGGCTAAATCCTGTCTATTGGAAATTATTCTCTTGATAAATCTGTACTTCTCATGTAATATTAGAAATATTAATAGTGTTTAATAGTGTGTGTGTATATTCTGTGTGTCTGCTGGCAGTGGGATATTGACTCAGATTCATGAGATTTTACTAATTTCTTGCAGTTTTTATCTATAACAAGGTGTTGTTGTTGGTTTCTTTCTTTCAACAGCTATACACCATTTGCCAATGGTCCCAATGATACTCCTGAGGAGATCCTAGTACGGATAGGCAGTGGAAAATTCTCTCTAAGTGGAGGCAACTGGGACACTGTTTCAGATGCAGCAAAGGTGTAAATGTGTTTTGGTTTTATATTTTTGTAGAATTCCAATGAAATCTACTGAGCTTTATCACCTAGAGTGCTCTGTAAGTGTGGTTTGTTATTATTATCTGCAGACTTTATTGCAGGGAAGGGCATCTGCTCCAACCTTTTTATTTAAAGACTCCATCTGTAATCAATATGGATTCCCTGGGATGGTGTTGACCCGCTCTGTGGGTATCTTAATCACCAGTGTTACCTTTTAAAAAGATCAGCATTAATAATAAATATTAATATTTAAATATTTTTCCTGATCCTTTGGAACTGCACTATTTGTTCATTTCAGTAGGAGTGATTCAGAATGCTTGTTGGCTGCTGCTGTCTTAGCACAAGGAATTCACTTCTGTGTATTTAAGAATGCTTCACATTTTGTACCTAAAACAAAGGGAACATTCTGTCAGCTTGCTCATATTTTGGTTTTATTTCAAACTGTTGCTGTCTATGTTCTGTGCCCTTCCCACCCACCTCTCCTTTGGACCAATGTTGTAATTAATTAGTAGCTTATTGCTAATGCTTCTAACGGGCAAAAACAAGTGTCCATTGCTGTTGGCTTTATTCTTTATGTGGCTTTCTGAAGGAAAAATTCATTGCTGGTGTCTCACTGTCTCTGAATTCAGTTGAAGGAAGGAGTCAGCAGAGCCCAACATGCAGAATGAACAAGGAGAGATTTGCAAATAATGGCTTTCCTCCATAAAATCTGCCTGCTACCTTTTAATAGGATTTCTAGTCTTTTAAAGATTATATTCATAATAAACACGAAAGGCACAACAGTGAGTTCCTTGGCAATCAAGGCTGGCTCTGTTGCACTGCTCCAATAGTACCACACATTGTTCTCAGCCTTCTGCAGTGTCAGGGCACAGAATGATCCCATTTGTCTGCTGATCTCTCTGTGTTTGCATTGTGCTAATCCCTCCACGTCAGGTTTTTCTCCCACTGCTGCCATCCCTGATGGTGTAAAGGCCACCTCAGATGATTTGGGCTGAGCAATCTGTGTGTTTCCCTTCCCTGCAGGACTTGTTGTCACACATGCTGCACGTGGATCCCCACCAGCGGTACACGGCCGAGCAGGTGCTGAAGCATTCCTGGATTGCCTGTAGGGACCAGCTGCCTCATTATCAGCTCAACAGGCAAGATGCCCCACATCTAGTAAAGGTAAACTCACCTGGGGTGCTGCTGGAGCTGGGGGCTGTGCAAGGAGTTGAGTTGGTTTAGCTGCAGACAGCACGCCCATTTTTTCTGTTTGTTTTCCATAGTACTGACATATTTAAGCTACACAGTGAGACAAACTCATGGAAAAATGGAATGATTTGGGTTGGGAGGGACCTTAAGGCTGGACACCTTCCACTGTCCCAGGTGGCTCCAAACCCCATCCAGCCTGGCCTTGGGCACTTCCAGGGATCCAGGGGCAGCCACAGCTTCTCTGGGCACTCTGTGCCAGGGCCTCCCCATCCTCACAGGGAAAAATTCCTTCCCAATATTCCACCTAATCCTGCCCTCTGGCAGTGGGGGACCATTCCCCCTTGTCCTGGCATTACATACCCTTGTACAAAGTCCCTCTCCAAATTACTGGTCAATAATTCTGTTTAACCTCTGTGTAAAGGAAGAGATTTTTCTGGGTGTTTTCTTTAAGGTAATTCTTGAGTTGTCTCCTAAGTCAGGATCTGAATAGCCACTGAAGTGGCTGTATTTGAGAAATTGGTGCTAATCTGGCTCTGACATACATTAACAGGTGATTCCTACATCTAAGATATACAAAAAAATACAAAGGAAAGAAAAAGAAATGTCAGACACCCATGCTTAGACACTGGAAGGATTCAACAACAGCTGGTTTTTTTCCTAACAAACTTTATAGAACTCACATGACCTGGCACAAGTCTTGTTTGGTTTTAATGGGGTCAATTGAGTATTTAATGTTTAATTGCTTTATTTTCTGATTAAAGCTTCTAAATACATAAATTTTTATTATATATTTCCTTTTTCTCCAGGGAGCCATGGCTGCTACATATTCTGCACTGAATCACAAGACATTTCAGCCAGTGCTGGAGCCTGTGGCAGCCTCCAGTTTAGCTCAGCGACGGAGCATGAAAAAGCTCACATCCACAGACTTATAGATCCACTGGGACACCTGAGCAGACACAGGCGAGGGGGAAACCCAACAAGTGGCTCTATTTTGCCTGACCTGTGATCAAAAGGCATCTGTGGTTTCCTGCTACACTACTTGAATTCTGTAAAAGTCCTTTTTTTAAAAAGAAAAAAAAATCCACAGGTTCATACTGTGTTTGTTTTACAGGCCGTATCTGTTAAATTAATTTAAACATCAGGTACACCATAATGGATTTCTCTACACTGTCCTTTGAGATCTGTTGCAAATATTCTTTCACATTCTGTATAGTTTTGCTGGGTTCAGTTAAAAAAAAGAAATTGGTTTAGGGGACCGTTGCCAATGACCAAGTTGTACATAAAGTGTCAGTGGGAGTTTTCTTTGCTTCACACCTTTAGACCCTGCTGTGAAGGGCAAATTCTTCATTTTGTAATTGGGCACTTCACTGGTTCAACTCAATCCCTTTACCTTGTCCATGACTATTATGCAGAGTTGAGCAATGGGATGTGCCAGTGTTGATTCATCATTGTTGATTTGGAAGGTCTGTGTTTGCATGGTGCCAGTAACTGAGGAGTTTCTGTGGAAATACAAACCAAAGGGATGTGCAAGATCCTGCACTTCCATTTGATCACTCGTGACCCAAAAGAAATGCTGCTTATGGCCTCTAACAGGAAAATAAACATTTCTAGTTGTTACCACAAACTGTGTCCTGCACTGAGCTGCAGAAAGTCAGTATGTGCAAAACTGTCAAAATTCAGGCTCTCAGAAACATTGGTACCACTTCAAGACAACACCATGCAGCTCAGTCCTTTGTTATTTATATTTCCCATCCATTAGCACAACTACTGTGTTATTTTCCTCAGCAGTCTTTCCACTGAATACACCCAATATTAGGTTTGTTTGGCATGTGAGACGAACTGACACTTTATTATAACCAACTTGGCATTTGGGGTTTATTTTTTATTTATTTGATTTTTTTTAATAGAATGTTGCTTCTCTTGCCGCATGTACAAATGTTACAGAACAGAACTGCAAAATTCTCTTTGCCTAACTGTAGGGGTAGCTTGGGAAAATAAATAAGCCTTGCTGTGTGCCCAGGTAAGGGAATTCTGACCAAGAAATGTCACAGTTATGGACAAATTCCTGTCAGCATCCTGTGGCCAGCACTCACTCACCCTCTCTGTATGGTGTTAGGACTTCAGTTGTTCCTAAATGCTGGGGTGGAGAGGAAATTTATTTTGGGGCCAGAATTGTCTTGAGATTTCCTGACTCAAAAACATTGCTAACTGCTGGTAGTTCATTTAGAGACACACTTAGAAGTGTTTTCAAAAGTTGTAGACATTGAGCAATTGTAGTGACATAGCAGGGTGATCTTAAATATTAAATATATTAGTGACATTAGACTGTGAAGTGACCAAAAGTTCAAACGTAGTTCAGACGCATTTGTCATCACTGAATTTTCAATTATAAGGCCCCAGGGCTGACAGAAATCAGCATTTTGAGACAGGGAAAAAAAAAACTTCCAGGAGAATTCTGGCCCAAGCACCAGGAGTGGTGGTGATACATCAAATCTCACAGGAGGTGTTGGCTGGTTTTTGCTTGTACCTGTGAAGGACTTGCTGGTGTTGGAAGTACTTTTAGATAAGCTGCTTTCTTCTGTTGTGGTGGGGGAAGATGGACATTATCTGGCCAAATAGTTAGGTATGAATATATGTAGATTTGAGACTTAATGATATAGCAAACATAGGTGTGCTCTTTGTATCAAGCAGAACATCCCCCAGATGGAATTCCTTGAGTGTTGGATAGATGTTGGAAGCTTTAGGGGCCATTTGTGCCTAGTTTTGAGGTGCCTGTTTGGAATGCTTGAAAGCTTATCAAAGAACACAACTGCTTCCTGGAAAGCTCCTTGTTCAGTACAAAATCTGCCCCTTTTGCAGCTGGTTCATCCTCCTTTTCCTTACTGAAGACCTTTGCCAGCAAGAATGCCTGGAAACCTCTTGTCTACACTCTGTCAGGGTCATTTTTATGTAAATCTAAAGATGTCTGCCAGAAGAATTTGAATTCACTAAAAAAAAAAAGGCAAAAGTGGTGGAAATTAAACCACCTGAGTCAGGTCAAGGTGTAATAATATGGGTTGAAATGGACTCCTAAAAACTGTGTTGGGGATGAGAGCTAATGCAAGGCCTGGAACACAATGAAAGTGTCAAACTGGAATTGTCTTCAGCTTTCCTGTAAGGCAGCAACTGGTCTTTAATGGCTTTACCCATGAATCATTTAACAATGTTTCTGTTGGTATTTTCTTTTAGCTTGCTTAGAAGCACCACAGTATAAGCACCTTAAAAGCATTTTGCACAAGAGCAGTTGGAAGCAGCTGAAGGGACTCGAGTTGTTCTTGATGTGCAGCACAAAGGTGGTGAGAGGAAAAAGAACACAAACAGGGTGGATGTTCTGATTCATTACAGAGTATTTAAAGCATCTCCTGTAAAGTTATCCCTGTTTCATCTCACTCCTGGCCTTTAGTGCAAGTGGGACTCCAGGGGTAAAAGTGAAGTTTCAGTGACTGCAACATTGTAAAGTTATCTTATCATGCGGAAAACATATGGATATGTTGTATCTGACAGGCCAGTGTACCCTGGTATGCCAATTGTAATCCTTGATTTGGGGGAGAAGTTCCCTTGCTCTGACTATTTCAGCATATCAGTCTTGGAAATATTTGGGATATGCAGAAACACAAAAGAGTTCACTTGCAGTTTACTTTTACTGTGTTAAATGATCACCTTTGTGAGGCTCCTTTGGGAATTTCTTGCCTGTTTCCCATCCCTTTCTTTCCCAACTTAGGTTTTGATATCTTTAAGTAGCATTGTCTGCCCATGAGCTGTCAGTTAAAGGTTTGAGATGGAAGAGCAGGTAATGGGAGTGTGCTCTGGCTGCAGTGAAAGGTTGGTGGAAATCATTTCATATCATCTGGGCACAGTTCATGTTTACAAACTGGTTATGTTATTGCTGCCTTACTGAGTTAGGGAAAAAAAAGTCACATTTTCACACAGAAATTGGCACTCAGACTAAAGGAATTTCCACAGAACTAAGTCTTCAATGACAGAATATTTTGGCTGTAACTTCCTGCCAGAAAAGCTCCTGCTCTGGTGTTTGGTGATGATCATTTTCAATAAGTTCCAGCTCTGGTGCACACAGTGAGTAGACTCCCACTGGTGTGGGCTCAGGACCTGTTTTGCAGTTTTTTCACCCTCAGGAATATCTCAATTGATACCTTCATTTATCCTTTGGATAAAATGTGAGGAACTCTGTTGTATTCCTGTTCCATATCCAAAAGCTGCAGGGGCACCATGGTGAGCCCGTGGTGGGGGGCACAGTGCCCTTCCTGAGAGCTTTGCCTGGCTGGGTCCAGTCAAGCTCCTGATCTGTGGCTTGTGTGGCCTCAGTGTTGTGTGGTTTTGCTTCTTTTTCCCATTGTGCTCAAAAATCAGTGAATTCCCCTTGCCCACGCCAGGAGCCTGAGGTGCAGGGGGCTGAGCCTGCTGATCATTTGAGGCCTCTGTTGTGTGAATGTTCTTGCAGCCAGAGGAGGCATCCAAAATCTCACCCAAGTCAGTCACATTGAGCTTGAATTCTGTCTTCCATGTTTTAATTCATTTTCCAAAGTTGATCTTCGTCTGTCCAGTAGTTAAAGTAACCTCTAGCAAACTTCAGCAGTTGGGAGTTCCTTGCAATGTACTTAGAGACTGGTCTGTACAGCTGAGCTAAATGAGTTACACGAGGTTATAATAATTCCCCTGGTTTGTGTCAGTGAAACTAGGCTAAAACATCAATGCAAACACGGGCTTTTATGTATTTCTGTAGCACTTAAGCTTTTCAGTCCTATCCAGAACTAAAAATTTGCAAATGTTTGTGGGAGGGGAGGGGAGGGAGGAGCAGGTTTTTCTTTCTCCAAGTTTCCAGAAAGCTTCTAAAGCTGAGATCATAATAGAGCCCTTGTGTATCCTATTGGAGCTCTATAAGATTAAAACCAAAATTCTCCTTAAAGTGTGTTCCAAAAGTCTCTTGGGTGTGCACTGAGGGCTGTTGGTAACACCCCTGCACATCATTCATACCACACCAGACTTCTGCATCAACATCTCTGTCCCTGCTCCTGTTATTTTTTAAATATTTGCTCCCCCAAATTCTGTTGGTCCTTGGGAATAGAAGGATGGATACAAATTTGAAAAACCCCACCCTTAATGTATGGCTGAAGCTGATTGAACATTGTAATAATTTGCATAATTAGCACGTCCCCCGCAGAATCATCAGCAACTGGTTTTCTTGAGATTCTTCCTGTGTAATGAAAGCAAACTTTCTCTGAAAGCTTTAAAAGATATTTAGTTGATTATATCTCAGAGTTATTAATTCTGGGCAATAGCTTATTACCAATAGTGAGTTTGAATAACCTTGAATCCTCTTGTGGGGTTTTTCACATGAGGGCTGAGGATGCTGGAGTTGGATCTGCTTTGCAGGACCAAGTGTTCAGGTTTGGGTGTTTTGCATTAGACTTTTGAGCAGTGTTTGCTAATTAATTAATTAACTGCATTGTCATAATGTTCCAAGCACTTTGGCATCTTGCACTGATGCTCTGGTTAGAGCTGAAACTCTCCTGGCACGTGGCTGAATCTCCATAAAGGGCATTAATTGAGAACAGTGTGCAATGAATTCCATGCTCTCTGAGGTACTTCAAAGATGAAACTCTACACAAGGTCCCCGTTATCAGATATTGTAACTGTAATTTCTTTCTCTTAAGCATATTGTGGATTTTGTATCATACTGTATTTATTTCATTTAATTTTAAAAGAAATGTTTTCTTTAAAGCTCTGTATATATTGACATTAAAGTTTGCATTGTACTACGTTCTCCTCTTCTTGCAAGGCTGGGTCTGGCAGTTCAGTGGTGTTTTTCTTGGCACTGCTGCCTTCAATCACACCAAAGACAACCTCAAAGCTGTATTTATTTTCATCAAACTCCCTGAATAATCATAAAGGTACTGTTTTAATTAGCTGGCAGTTCCTTGAGTACCAGAATAAAAGGGTTGCAAATTCATAACATTTGGTAATTGACAGAAATCCATCACTCCTGCTTTGGAAGTTCACTTGCTCCTGTTTTTCAAATGGATATAAAAAACAATGAGCAGACATTGCTAAATTAAATGTATGTGAATTATTTCATAAACTTTGCCAAAAATCTCACATACATCAAGAGCTATTTATAAATTTATATTCAGTCAAGTGTTTCATGCCACACTTGCAGTAAAACAGATATTCAGTGGTAGGATTGATGTGTTACCTCACCTCTCATCAGGTAGGATCATCTACCCCTATGTTTTTTTAGGTACCTATTAAATTTGACTCCATATATTAAGGGGAAATAATTTTCCTGGAAAGATCTGGTCCTTTGAAAATAGGCACTTGCATTACAAGTGACAGGAATGACATTAAAAACTGGGTATGAAATCCTCCTGAGGTATTTGATAACTGCTGGTGCTGTTGGTGTTCCAAATGGTTTATAGATTTTTTTGAATGCACAGAAAGGTTCTTCCATTTGCCTCAGGTCCATCTCCCAGGTGCTGTTTGCTCACACAAGGTGCTGCTTTTACCAGCACTGTGGTGGGAGAGAAGAGGGGACTGAAGCCATAGAGGAGGCTGCAGTTCCCAAGATGGTGATGATGATTTGCTTGATTTCATTCAAGGTAGGCAGGAAAAAAATAATCAGATTGGATAAAAACATTACTCTAAAGTAATTTTTGAAAGTCTCAGGTACTGAGATCTGTAGGCTTGGTGAAGTCATGGATTAAAAGCCAACCTTACTGAATGTTTTGAGAACCAAGGACAGGGATGGGCCAAGAGTTAAAAAAGAGACTCCAGAATGTGCCTGCTCTCTTTGTTTTCTGGCAAATTTCTTTGCACCCTGCTCTCTTTGTTTTCTGGCAAATTTTGGTTCTCAGAAGCTTTTTCCCTCATGATTCATCTCTGAAGCTTTATGACTGTAAGAGGCACCTTCCCACGTCTCTTTTGTGTTTTTATGGGGTGCAAAATGTTTTAAGGTAAAGATGTTCCCACCTTTGCTTGCTCCAGCAGTAGCAGGAAGAGGGAGCAGGTGTCTTATGGCTGTTTTGCCAAAAATACAGATTTAACTGTATTTATTTTAACTTTTATTTAACAAATTCCCTCCAGAACCTCTGGGGAACTGCTCTGAGAGTCTGGGGCTTCTTGTGGGCCTCTTGAAAGGCACAGAAAGCTTTTGGCAGAGGTGAGGTCAGTTCTGCAGTCCCTTTAAGGCACTGTTTAGGCAGGGGCTCCCTTGCAGCTCCCTCCCCTTGGGGTTGTTTGCAATTGCAGCCTTGGAGCAAATCCTTGACTCTCCAGAGCCGTTTTGGGGCCTACTCTTTGATTTTTGGCATCCACTGTGTTCTACCCCAGAGCAGTCCTGTACCAAACTGTGTTTACACAAGCAGTGTAATGCCCTAATGCTGGCTGATTGTGCAAATTCCTTCATTCCTGAAGAGGCACATTTCAGGCTCTTGTGGCCCTCAGCACCCAGGTTTGTATCCTGGTCTCTGTGGGGATGGCTGGGCTGCACAAAGGGACGGATACCTCTTAATTTAAGGGGTTTTATTGCTTCCACAGGCTTTTGAGGGGGAATTACAGCATAATTTTGATGGGCTTGTGCCTGTCCCATCCCTGGGCAGTGTCAAAAGCTGGATTGGATGAGGCCAGGAGCAACCTGGGATAGGGGAAAGGTGTTCCTGCTCATGGCAGGGGTGGAAGGAAGTGGGCTTTAAGATCCCTCCCTATTTTATTGAATCACAATTTTCTTCTACCATAACTGCAGTTATGGAGTGCTGATACAGGCCCTGTGCATCCCTAACCTGGCACCTGGCTGTGCTGAAAGCCTTGTTTCGAAGTCTTGGCAACTAAACTCCAAGTTAATCCCAGGGCAAGGAGTTAGAAACAGGTATTGTGCCATCATCTGCTCGTTTGGGGCTGAATTCAGTCATTGCAGGGGTAAGAAAGCAGGGGTGAGCAGGGATGAGGAACAGGGTGGCAAGGGGGATGCAATTCTACATCACTCTTCTCTGGGGGAACAGGTACTGGGTGGTCACACGGTCACAGTGACCCCAAAACCGCTGGGGAGGCGGTGCCCGGCTCGGGATGCCGGCGCTGCTGTGCCCGTCCCGCTGCTCGCTGGCCCCGAGCTGTCCCGGGGGCGGTGCGGGTTCCGTGCCCGCATCCCGGTGCTGGCCTTCCCGGTGCTGGCTGTGCCCGGTGTTGGCTGTGCCCGCATTGCCGGTGCTGGCTGTGCCCGGTGTTGGCTGTGCCCGCATTGCCGCTGCTGGCCGTGCCCGGTGCTGGCTGTGCCCGCATTGCCGGTGCTGGCCGTGCCCGCTGCTGGCCGTGCCCGCATTGCCGCTGCTGGCCGTGCCCGCTGCTGGCCGTGCCCGCTCCGGGCGGGTCCCGCCGAGCCGCGGTTCCCCCGGCGCAGCCGCTGCGCTCCCCGCAGCACCCAGGAGATGGAGGCAGCGCCCCGCAAGCGGCTCCCGAGCCTTCCCGCCGGGACTGATCCCGCCTGGAAGCCTGCAGGGGTCAGCGCGGCTGAAGGATGCACGGCTGGGAACTGGAGTTCAGTTGCGCTATTGGAATTCGTTCGCATTTTGTTATTTTATTTATTTATTTCTCCTTCTTTTGAGTTGGAACGTCTTGTTCTCCTGGTTTTCTTGTTTTCCTGCCTGTGGGATGTGGTTGTGTGATCCCTTCGTGTCCATATCCCAAAGAATTTACTGGGACAGCTTTGCATCTGCTGCTCCATAAGCAGCTTCTGCTACTCTTGGCTGAAGGGCAGAGAAACAGCGCTGGCAGGACCAACCTCGGAGCATCTCCCTGCCCACAGAGGTCACGCTTTGGCAAGGATTTCCCAATACTGAGAAAGGAGGAGGAGCAGGAATCATGAAATCATAGATGATCCTGAACTGGGAGGGACCCCATGGATCACTGGGTCCAACTCCTGGCCCTGCACAGACATCCCAACAATCCCACCCTGTCCCTGGGAGCGGTGTCCAAGCGCGCCTGGAGCTCTGGCGGGGTTTGTGCTGGGAGCATTCCCTGGGAAGCTGTTCCATCCAGCACACGGATCCACAGGGGTACCCGGCGTGGGGCTGTCTGGGCAGTGCTTGGAGTGGAACTTCCCTCTTGCAGTTCTTCCTCTGCTCTTCCTGAGCAGCTGGAATTGGTGCAGCCAAGCCCCAAAACTTCTGATTTGGAAAGAGCAGCACGAGGTAAATCTGGAAGTTTCTGATCTAGAGCAAAAACCTCAAAATGCAGATTTTTGAGGTAAATAGAAATATTTTGGATCCAAGTAGATACCAGGTGTATGTTTTCAGTGATTTTTCAAAGCTGTTAAACTGGAGCAAAGTTGATTTAACCACCTGTATGCTTGTAAATACAACTTTGTACACGATTACTGTTTTCATTAGGAAGTTTATTGCAATTTAAAATGCTCTGATACTCCAGGGTTCAGCACCTGGAGTAAATGGTACGATAGAAAAACTCCCATTAAATTCCAATAGTAAGAAAACAACATAGGAACAAAAATTATTTAAGATCTTGTTTTGCCAGGCTAGAATATCCCATTATGAGCAAGCTGAAGCTGTTGCTGCTCGTGGCAGGGGTTTGGACTCAGTGGGTTTTCAAGGTCCCTTCCAACCCAAAAGAAGGGATTTCCTTGTGCTGCTCAGGCTCCTGCTGGGGAGGGGGGGAGCAGAAAATGAACCTCAAGTTAATTAAGAGCTCCAGCTGCTAATTCCCCCCACACCAGCCCAGGAAGAGTGGGCCTGCTCATTCCCTATGCCCCATGGAAAATGCTCCAACTCCGAAATAGCTGAAAGAATGAATGGAAATGAGCTGGCAGTGCTTATCAGGGAGGGAATAAGGGCAGATTTGAAGAAATTAGTAACGTAACTCAAAGTTCCCAGCAAACTCCTGGCAAAGGCAGTGTAAACTTGGTTTCAAATTAATTATTGCAAATAAACATTTGAAATGCTACAGGCCAAATTAATATTTCAGAATTCTTTGCTATTTATTACTGTGCTTAATTTTCTTACTTAAATATAATTTGGGCCTGCGGCTGTTAAGAATTTAATTTTTGAGGTACTTTAGTGAATTATAAAACATGTTTTAAACAGAAATGAATAGCTAATAAATGCCAAAAGTGATTAATTTTCTGAAACATGCGAAGGCCTTTGTATTTAATTAAAAAAAGAAAATGCCCTAAAATGTTGGAAATTAAAGAGAAAGAAAATACAAAGTGGATCAATTGAAGTCTGGAATAATTTACTAAATCAAAAATAGTTTTCCCTTTGCTGTGACCATGTGTTCTTCCAGGGGTCTCCAACCCATTTTTTGTGTCCTTTTGACAAAGTGGTGACAAGACATACCCTGAAGATACCTTGCTCTGAACCCCAGCTCCCTGGATGAGCACCATCAACTGCTCATCAACCAACTTTACCCTGTTTAAAAATTGATATATCCAAACTTTTCCTGGGATAATGCAACATCAAAGGCACAGGTTTTTACAGACCCATGATTTTCTGATTATTTTAACACATTGGGGTTTCTTTAAGTGAAAATGAAATTGTGAGAATGAGGTTTTTGTACTTTAGGTGATTTATCAATTTATTAATAAATATATTTTATATCGTTATATACATTTATATAAATTATAATAATTATAATTTATATTATTAATATAAATTTTGACTGTGGGGCTTGTGTGATGTGTAAAATTACACGAGGTGGGATTTATGTGCACAGTGCTGGGCTGGCAATACCTGCCATTAATTTTTTGTGGCTTGAAACTGAGCTTGATTTAGATGCTCTCATCACAAGGGAAGAGACATTTTCTAAAATCAGCCCAGTGGTAATTGTTTGGAGTCGAGAGTGAACCCACTGAAATCCCCCATGAATCAGTTGTGTGCTACCAATGATTTATGCCCCAGCACAAGCCTCCACACGTCCTTACAAATTATCCAGGGATAAGAAGGGGATGATTTGCTGCCAGTGACACTTTGGAGATGTTCAGCAGAAGTGTTTTCCAGCAGCTCCTGTTGTAGGAAGCTCCTGCCCTGCAGTGGGGTCAATAAAACAGAAATTCCTTCCAAATTTTCCTTTTTTTGAGAGCACCCAAATGCATGAACATCCCAGCACCTCTTCAGCAAGGAGTAACCTCTGAGCAGGGCTGGGTTTACACCTCCCAGCCACTGCTCCTCCTCAGCAGAAGACACAAAACGTTGGAGAACCAACAAGGTGAGGTGTGACCTGGGTGTGTCCCTGCTGCCTGACAAAGGTGGGAGATCATGAGGAGAGAAACATTATTGGGGATGCAGGGATAAAAGGCCAGATGGAGTTCAGTAATTGGAGGAAACTAGAAAGGGAAATTTAGAACGAAACAACAAAACAAATTCTTAAAGGCTTAGGGGATAAAGTTATAAAAGCATCATCAGGAAAGAAACACTAGAAAAATCTCTACCTGTGAAATTTTTGCATTTCTTGGCAAGTTTCTTTACCTTGCCATGTTTCTCCCTTATTTTTTTAAGCTAGGATTTATGGAAAACTGATTAAGTCCTATTTTTTTTTTTTTCCTCTGGGCTTTGAAATTTCCTAAATTCTCTCTACTTTGAAATTATTTTTCTTCAGAGCATTTGGAATGCTGGAATCAATTTATGTTTCTTTTCTCATTAATGAAACCATTCATCCAAGAAAACTTTGGAGAAGAGAGATCTAATTTACAGCCCTACCCCAGTGAAAAGAAATCAGGTGAGCAACCAGCTGGACCATCCAAAGGATTATTACTATTGCAATGTAAGCTATTTAAGAAAATATCTATGGGGAAATATCTGGAAATGTAATAATTTAATCCTAAATGTCAGGAAAACAAAGCAAATTACTGAATACAACATAAAGATGGAGAATGGAGCAGAGACAGATGCTCACCTGGAATGTTTGTTTTAGGCAGGCAGAAAGTTTTTGGTTTGCAGCAATTTAGGGCTAAAGGTGGCCATGATGGCACTCAGGTTGCTGGTTTATTGGGGAAAAGCTCTTTTTTTAGTGTCTGGATGGTGTGGGACTTGCATATGATGGGCTGCAAGGCCAGGGGCTGACTGATCCTGAAGGTGAGGTTGAGCTGTGTTTGCTGTGGCAGGTGCAGAGTTTCTGGCTGAATTAAGGCAGACAATTAAACAGATAAATACTCTTCACTTTGAATATTTCAAATGTCAGAAAATTAAGGATCCTGCTCACTCTGTCAGTGCAATCCCTTACCCTTCAGAAAGGTTCATGTTTCCATCTGGGCTGTTTTGTAGGGATGTCAGGAGTTGTGCAAGCACGTCACAGCTGACCTAAGAGTTGGTTTAATTATTTATTGCCTTTAACCAGCATTTTCATCCCCCCCTTTAATTAGCTCTGCCAAAAATGGCTTCTCTTTCTGGCTAATCTTGGAGGAGGGACGTGCAGCTGAATCCATGAGTTCATTTTAGGGTGGAGGAGGAGCTGGATGCGGCCCCAGAGAGGGTGAGAGCCGGCGATGGTCCAGGCACGCTCAGTTTTTGCCAGTTATGGAGGCAGCCACAGGTTGGAAGGGCAGGACTGTGCCTGGAATTTGGGCAGCTGGGGGAATTTTGGAGCCTCCTCACTGTGAGGGATGCTGGCAGAAGTGCTCGTTTTAGGATCGTGTGATCGATCTCTGCTCCCTTAATCCGCACCTTCCCACCCAGCCCGGCGGAGGGAACGGAGCCAGCGGGATGAAGGGAGGCTGCTGTGGTAAGGATGTCAGGAAAACCTGCTCCCTGCCCACTGCCAGCCTGTGCAGAGCAATTATTCATGCTGGAGACCCAATGCTAGGAGACATGGGCTCGGGCAGAGGGAATGTCTAGGACTGGTAGGACGAGATCATTGTGCTGCAAGCTGAATGAAAGGCGGTTTTTTTTCATAACAAAGATAAGACAGGCAGTGAAAGACACTTTTTTCCACGAAGGAAGAGGGCGTTATCCTGCTTAAATGATTTAGACAGACTTTATTTTCTTGGAAAGCCATGAGTCTCTTCATGGATCATTGTCTCCAAGCTGAGTTGCTCAGTGAGACCTTTCGCCTGCGGAAAAGAGACCCAAAGGGAGTGAATTGAGCCCGTGACCTTCCACCACTGCAAGTCAGGAGCCATAGAAATGTTTGTCAGCTTTGAAAAGAAATGGTTGCACTCGAGATCCTTTCCTTGGAAAAATCCCTCAATCTGGAGCCACAATGAGGCGTGATTTTAGCACAGATCTGCCAGGACACATGGGCTCCTCTTTCCTTTCAAATAAAATATGGAAGTCAGCTGGGGTGTCTGAGCTTTTGGGATATTACAAGGAAAACACTCAATCTTATTTTTAATTCAGGCAAGGTGAGCTCTGTGTGTAACTGGCTTTCTGGAAGCAAAACAGATATGCTTTTAATTCTGGGAGAAAAGCAAATCCTCCATAGGAGAACTTGGCTTGGGGGCCTCTCCTCTGGGCAGCAATACTTCTCTGCAGAGAGAAATGCCCAGCTCCCAGCTCAACCAAAACACCTGGCCACCAGCCCCAAAGACACTTGTGCACTACTGGAGATGAAATCTGGGCTGATCTGCACCATCACTTGCTCTGGGTGAGATGAAACCTGGGGTTAATGAAAATGTAAGTATTTCTTAGTTTCCTTCTGATAGTTTGTGATCCCACACTGGTCAAAACCAAATTCTGCCTCTTTGAGCTGGAAATTATCCTTTTCTGCTTCCCTCCCCTTCTTTCTTGACATGCATCAAAATTGATTGAGCTGTGGACTGACATTGTGTGGATTTTGAATTTCCAGTAAACAAAATTCCTGCTTGTCACTTCCAACACTCAATAATTCCTGGTTTCTCAAAAAAGAAGAAAAAAAGAAGTTTGTTTGTTTGGTTTGGGTTTTTTTTAAAATTTTTATAAAGCAAGGCAGCATCTCAAACCCACACACTGTGGTGACACTGCCCATGGCAGGGAGCTGGAACTTGACAATGTTTTAGGTCCCTTTCAACCTTTCCCAATGGTGTTCAAATGACAAGATTAACCTGCAAAGTTCATTTCTCCATATCCCAGCAGCACAGATAACAGACAAGCTGAGAAGAGAGATGATTCCATGCCAGCCTTTGGGGTTGTGCCCATTAATGTGCTGTCTGGTGATGGGGTTGGAGCAGAGGGGCATTGGGTGGGGTCATTCTCGCCCTGGGAGTGCTGCTGGGCCAACCCAGCAGGGCTCTGGGGCTCATTTGCCTTCTATGAGAGGCTGCATCCAGGGAAAACCCTGAACAGGTGCCCATGGGATGCCTGAGAAATGTGTTTTTTATGAAAATCTATATGAAAATGGAGGGCACGCACTGCTCTGCAGAGGAGGTTCTTTTCTGTGGGGGATAAAGGGATTTTTTGCTCTTAGGAAATAGTTCGAAATCTCCTTGTTTGGTAAGAACAGCTTTTACTCATGTGAATGATCCATCATGTGAATTCCTCCTAAATCATCACTGTGATATTAATAGATTGGCAATTAATGACTCAAAACCTGTGTGGTGATTCTTGACCTCACAGGTTTTGAGTCATTAATTTTTTAAGGCAAAATTCAGAAGAAAATTCAGAGCCATCTCCCTGTAGTTTGAAATCAGGCTGTGGTGTGAACAGAGTGGGGATTCCCCTCAGGGCAATCAGAGAAGGATGAGTGTTACAAGGCAAGGGAAAATCAGTTGACTCCAAACTTTGTCCTGTCCAGCATTTTTGTGTAAGAAGGCTCAGAATTCTGCAGAGCAAGCAGCCACAGGCTTTTGTTGCAAACCGTAAAATAATGATGTTTTTTTCACTGGGGTGTTATTTAAACAATATTTACCTACTTAAGATATTAAAATTAATCACTGCTGTTTACATTAGAAAGTTTTCCATAATACCTTTGGGTTTTCCTCACTTTGCAAAGAGTTTTGTGTTTGGTTGAGGATGCTCCTTCTTCCAAGCAGCAATTTCCTTCTTTCCTTGTCTCTTGTTTATGAGGAAAACATAAAATCCCTTTCTGCACTTAAACTCATTCTGGTGACGCTCTAAATTCTATGCTTAAGGATGCATTTAATTAAAGATTGACTATGGCATAAAGTGGAGGTTAATTAAATACCAATCAATTCCTGTATAAAATACGTATAAAGGGCTTTGACTCAGGCAGTGAAAGGATCTCTGGGAGGAGGTTCCCCTCTTGCTCACTGTGCAGCTGTGGCTTCCCACCCTCTTTTCCTCACTGTATTTGCCATTCAGGACACTGAAGTCCTCCAGAAAAGCTGTTTTTATGGAAACAAAGCCATGGTCTGACCCACTCCTGCTGTTCAGAAGAGATTTCACAGGGACTTTGCCATCACCACTTCGTTTTGGCGATGTTGGTGTCATTAGACAAAACCCTCATCGATGGAAGAATAACTTTATTTTTTTTCTCCCAAAAGTTTTTGAGAAGGTCCCTTTTTAGGGGCATCAAATGAATCCAGGGTATCCAAAGTTAATAAAACACAGTGACTTTTCATGGAATGAGTTGTTAAGCTGTGAGTGCCTTATTGCAGGACATTGTGTCTGCTGAAGTTTAGGTGAGCTCTGGGGAGAAGTTTTGGAGGGTCTGGAAGAGGAGTCCAACATAGGAGAAGCCTCATTTGATTTTTATTTTTTTTCCCCTCTTCTGTGTTCCCACCAGTGAACATTTTGGGGCTCAGTGGGACATTTCAGAGAGAAATCTGGAGTTTATGCTCCTGCACTGGTGGCCTTTAAGGTGAGGTCAAATGGATGGACAGACTTGAAATAAGAGACTAAAAAGTTTACACTGGATCAAGAGCAGAGTTTAGTCTCTCTTCTAACTAGAACTAGTTCTTTAGAAGACCCTAAAAGAATAACTTTAACATGTTCACTGTCACCCATGCTCTGTAGGAACATTAAATGCTTCAGGAATATTAAATGGTGAAAAGCAAAGTTATCCTGCTTCAGAATAGGGCTTTCTTTTAAATAATTTTTAAATCCTTGATTTTAAAGAAGTTTAGAACTTTTTTGCTGGACATTCTCATTTTTAAAAAACCAAAACTAAACATATCAGCTGTAGTAAGGAGCAAAATAATGTAATTTTGAAATATTTCCATTTTTAAATTCTCAGTTCCATTAAAAATACTATTGTTCTTTTATTACTCATAAATCCCCTGGAACCTAAGCTTTTCTCACTAGGTCTTTTAGAGATTTCCACCTCCTTCAGAAATCTGCTTCACATGGCTGCAGTGATGTCCTTCCAAGGAGCTCAAGGCACTTGGTCAGCATGGCAGGGCATCTTAAAAGTATTTTCCCAGCCCTGCAGAAGGAGAAAAGTGAACTCAAAGCCTGTGAAGAAGCAGCCTGGGATCCAGCAAGGTACAGGTTGCAGAAATGAAGTTGGAAGTTAATTGTTCTTGCTGCTGAAGGGCCCAGGTTAGTTGCTGTCATTACGCTAATTTTTGTACCGTCTCCGTGACCTTCATATCATATTAACAGTTTTATATTATGTTAGCAAATTGCTCTGCCAGAGCTGCAAGTCTGATTGCATTCTGAAGGTCATTAATATGATATGAAAATATTATTGTATTCTCTCCTTTCATATTTTATTAGTGATATGGAAAGCAATAAAGGAGCTGATTTTTGCTGGGAGGTTCCCCAGGGAAAGATGCTCTACAGCAGTGGTGTCCCACATTGGCTCCTAATCCAATCTCAATGGGAAGTTCAATTTCCTCATCATTAATTATTTAGCTGTATTTAACTGCTGTAAATTCTCAGATTAATTTTTTTAACTGTTGAGTTTGATGACCTCCAAAGACATTGGTATTAACCAGTGCAATATGAAATACAGTTGCTTCGTGCAAGTGGAACCCACTCTTCCACGAGGATTTGTGTGAAGGCATAATAATGGCAAATTTAATTTTTCTGTTACAAGAGCGAAGGCTCATTTTATTACTGCCTTTGGTGTGATTCAGAACTGCAGCATGGAGGAGGAAGGTGGTGGCAGCTGGGACGTTCCTGCAGGGTAAGTGTGGCACTGGAGCTGTCCCCAGAACAGTGCCAGTGGTCACCAGGCCAGAGAAAGCTGCTGCAACCCCCTCAGCTCAGCTTGTGCCCCAAAAACTTCATTTATCCAACAGTGCAGAGTGGAAAAATGTGTGAGCATTGGGTAAATGACATGTGTGAGCAATGGGTAAAACTGGTCAGGAACCAACCAGAGCCAAGGCTGAAGGCAGGAACTTTTGGGCAGGTTTTGGCTGTTATTTAAGAACAACAACCTCTGGACTTGCAGAAAAGAGGGTTAGAAACTTTAAAGAGACTTTAATAGAAAAGAAAGGTCATTGCTTGCAGACACAAATGATTTTTGAGGCAACAGTGCTATTTTAGAGCGATTTTAGCCAGAAGGGTGACTTTGGTAAGCAGCAAGTTGAGTGCTTTAATGCTTTAACAGCCGTTAACTCACCCTTAAAATGACATCTAAGAGGAGTTTATCAAATGTTACCCACAAGAATATTGAATTATGATGTCACAGCACCCAAATGTTGGGGTTTAATATGATTTTGCCAAGCAGAATGTTTGAATGTTTGAATTTATGCCCTTTCCCTGCAGCAGCGTGAGGCAGCTCTGCCTTCATCAGCCTCAGCCACGCGATGGATCCGACAAGGAGCGCCTCAGATCCCGGGAAAGCGCTTCCTGAGTGGGTTTGTCACCGGGTCTGGCGGTCAGGGCTGGCAGGAAAGTTAGCCTGGAGGTTCCCACAGCCCGGGGAACATCCCCGAGGGCTCCTGCGCAGCACAGCCAAGAAGGATGCTGCGCTGTGCATCCGAGGGGAGGGCGGGAGCGGCGTGCAGTGCTCGGGAGGGGCTGCAGATGGCGATGCTCCACCGAGGGCCGGGCGGTGCTCCCGCGGCGCTGCCGGCACCCGAACGGGGCATCGATCCTGTGCTCGGCACCGGCACGGCACCCCAAAACTGCCCTGTACCACAGCATCGACCCTGCACCCCAAAACTGCCCTGTACCCCAACACCGATCCTGCACCCCAAAACTGCCCTGTACCACAGCACCGGTCCTGCACCCCAAAACTGCCCTGTACCCCAACATCGACCCTGCACCCCAAAACTTCCCTGTACCTCAACACCGACCCTGCACCCCAAAACTGCCCTGTACCCCAACATCGACCCTGCACCCCAAAATTGTCCTGGACCACAGCACCGATCCTGCACCCCAAAACTATCCTGTANCCCGAACGGGGCATCGATCCTGTGCTCGGCACCGGCACGGCACCCCAAAACTGCCCTGTACCACAGCATCGACCCTGCACCCCAAAACTGCCCTGTACCCCAACACCGACCCTGCACCCCAAAACTGCCCTGTACCACAGCACCGATGCTGCACCCCAAAATTGCCCTGTACCCCAATATCGACCCTGAACCCCAAAACTGCCCTGCACCCAAAGCACAGATCCTGCACCCCAAAACTGCCCTGTACTCCAGCACCAATCCTCACCCACAGCACCGATCCTGCACCCATGACACTGATCCTGCACCCCCAAACTGCCCTGTACCCCGGCACGGGTCCTGCACCCAGCCCTGCTGAACACCCCAGCACCGATCCCGAGCAGCTTCTCCCCGCTGTACCCCCCTGCACCCCGACACGCTGAGCCCCGGCGCAGAGCCCGCATCCCCTGCCCCGGCTGCTGCTCCTCCGGCTCACCCGGAGACGCGGCGGTGGCTGTGGCTCCTCACGCTATGAGCCATCTCTCATCTCTCCCTTCCCTCTGGCACTGGGAAGCCATTCCCTGTGTCCTGTCCCTCCACCCCTTGTCCCGAGCCCCTCTCCAGCTCTCCTGAAGCCCCTTTAGGCTCTGGAAATGGCTCTGAGGTCTCCCTGGAGCCTTCTCTTCTCCAGGTGAACATTCCCAGCTCTCCCAGCCCGGCTGCAGAGCAGAGGGTTCCAGCCCTCGGAGCAGCTCCGTGGTCTCTGCTGGACTCCCTCCAGCAGCTCCCCGTCCTTTATATCGGGATCCCCAGGGCTGGAGGCAGCTCTGCAGGTGGGGTCTCACCTGAGCAGGGCAGAATCCCCTCCCTGACCTGCTGCCCCCCTGGGGATGAGCCCAGGCCGTGGTTGGCACTCGTGCACGTCCATGGCCGAGGATTGTCACTGCCAGCGCCACCGTGGTGCTGCTGCTCCCCCCGGGCCGTGTCCTCACCTGTGCGGGGCAGGAGCTGCCCCAGAGCCAGCACGCAGAGCACCAGCAGATCCCAGGGCGTGTCCATGGCTCCGTCTGGCCTTGGATATGGGGCTGTAAAACTCCAGGAGAGCTGAGGACAAAGCAGGCAAAGCCACGCAGAGCCCCAGTAGGAATTTTATTGACAATAATAAAGTTCTTTGGGGTCTCTTACAGGAGAGAGGAGCATGTCAAGTGTGATGCTGCTTAACGTCGTCTGAGACAACAGTGTGAGAGTACTGAAGGTAAGACCCTGTGGACTGAGCCATATTTCATCACAAATACAGCCCTTTAACCAACAAACTTGTTCTGGGAAAGTTTCCAACTCCGACAATCTCTGGCGTTGTGGGGTGGTGGGATCTCTCATGCTAGGAGCATCAAAGGAGTCTCTGGAGATGCTTTAACAGAGGACAGGAGCCTGGGAGGGAGACTTCAAAATCCTGGCAAGGGTTCAAATAAAATACACTTTGGTCTTAAATTAATGTAAAATTTTATGAAACTGTCTCTCGGAGATTATTCCCAATGTGGAGTTAAAAAACAAACAAGCAAAAAAAAACCAACAACAACAAAAAAATGCCTGGCTGGTGTCCACAAAGAACAAGTGCTGTGATTTCTAACCTCTGCACGACATTATCCTCCAGGAACTGCCTCTTCGGGAAGATTCCACATTGCCAGGCTTTATCTGCACCCTCTGCTTAAAAAAAAGGAGACATCCCAGGTCTCTGAAAAAAAGATGATTTGTCCTTTGACCTAAACACTGATTTATGCAAAGGCTTTCCCTGGCAAGTCCTGCACGTGCCCTGCCAGGGCTGTGTCCACCCTCTGGACATTGTGGGGCTCCATCGACTCCAGGCTCATCCTGAATAGCCAAGCTCCCCATCCGGGGCCTCCCTGTGACTGGAGAGCTGGGATGGGATGTGTCCATCCTGGGAAGCAAACAAGGAACACAAAGCAAGAGGAAGAAAAAAAAACCAAACAAACCAGAAAAAAACGTAAGCAAATAGAGCTCGGGAAGAGAAGGAATTAAAAGAAAAGATAATAATAATATTAATGACAAATTTTAATTAATAAGTGGCTAATTAATTTTCTAAGCACCATAAAATTGCCATAGCAGCCTAATTGCTTTGCTAGTCTTGCCACCAGGCAGGGAGGAGATGAAGAGTTCTAATCCCCTGGATTTCGATGTGGGAGGTGGTGAGGAAGGGGACAGGCCAGGGTCTGCAGGGGCAGTGCCACCACACGGGGACCTGGCCTGTTCCCCACGAGGTGCCACTGTCACCTGAGCAGCTGCCACCAGGAAGAGCAGGGCTGGATAGCTCTGTGGCTCTGGGATCGGGTGAGGTGGCAGCTCTGAGCCCAGCAGGGACACAGGGACCACAGGTGGCTTGCAAACGAAATCCCAGTTTGCCATGATTGGGGAAGAAGCCACGGGGATTACTGCAGCTGCTTTCATCCTCTCTTTCAAACCCTCTCACCCTTTTGAACATACTTTTTGACTTAGCACCAGCACAGATTATTATGTTTATGCTTCTGTAACAACAACGTACTTACAGGAAATTACTTATAGGAACTGGGGCTGTGGAGATACCAGTCCCCAAAGCACAGGAGCTCTTCTTGATGCCCTTCAGAAAAGTTCACAATACTTCCAGCTCCTGGGATTTGTTTCTCTGGGCTGCCTGGTGTAAGTGAGCACAGTCCAGCCACCTCCTGTACAGGGCACTGTTCTGGGGACATCATGGTCGTGTTTGAAGTAGTCATTTCACACAGATGGGATTTTTTCCTGGGCTGTTTTTGCCACCAGCTCTGTGATGAGCAATTTGGATTTATCTGCACTGGCCCCTCTCATGTGCTGGATGTGTTTTTAGGAATGAGTCCTTTCTTTTCCTAAAGGTGGTGATCCAGGAAACCACATCATCATTTGCCATAACCTTATTACTAAATGAGACTTCATCTCATCCCACAATTTCTGAAGAAAAAAGCAATGTCTGGTTGGGGGCTCTGGGTTCTGTGGGGTACAGCACAAATTCTGTTATTTCACACAATTTGTGCTGCTGACTCTTCTGTCTTTGCACATTTATCTTCCTTCCATTCCTAACAAACTTGTTTTTTCAGCACTTCTTTGTCATAAGGATGATGAGGATTAACTAAATGCATGTAAACATAACCATAAAAAGGGGGGAAATTACACTGCATGAGTAAACCTGATACTCTTCCCAGTTCATTAGAATTTAATGAAGAAATACTCAGTGCCCAACAGGGGAATCCTAATTCATTATGTCTTTTGAATTCTCATTAAGCATATGCATGGTGACTACTGGAAAGCTGCACCCTTTCAGCTCTGTTGTCCATTACCCTGACTAATAAATAGCCATTATACTTAAATACTGATGAGGAGATTCGAGGAAGGCTTATTCCTGTAATTAATTTTCCCTGGTTAACTCCTGATGATTTTTCCAGTGCTCCTGGTGGTGACTGAATCAAAATCCCTGCACAGGTGAGGTCAGAGAGAAGCTGCTCCAAAAGTGGTTTGAAGATGGAGAAGAGAAGGGACCAATCTCCCCAGATCTCACATTCTCCCCTTGTCGAGGACGTCGTTTTAGGTTCGAGTGGCTCTGCTGCTTTTTTTTATAGGGGAAAAGCTTTTTATCCATTTAAATCCCTGGAAATGTCCAAGGCCAGGCTGGACAGAGCTTGGAGCAACCTGGGATAGTGGAAAGTGTCCCTGCCCCTGGCAGAGGGTGGCACTGGATGGGCTTTAATGTTCTTCCAATCCAAACCAACCTGGGATTTTAAATGGTGTTGACTGGTTTGGGCCCAGTACCTGAATGATGATGGATGTCAGCTAAAGTTTTCCCAGAGCTAATGCTGTGCACAGTTTTCTACATTCTTGGGTGAAAGCTTTCAAAGGAAGGCTGTGTCAGGGAACATGCAACTACTAAATCATTCCAATTTCTTATGTAGCTTAAGGCAATGTTTAAAAGCTGTTTAATTGCTTGGAGCTATATTTTACTCCATAAATGGCAAAGGAGTTGTTCATTCCTGTATCTCCTCCCAGATATTAATACTTTTTTGTCTCTTACCTCTATTCCTAAAGCTGGCTGATAGCTCTGGAACAAGAAATCTCTGGGGTGCTGGAGCTAAGAAATGACTGGTTTTATCACTGCTGCTTTCCAGGGGACTTTCTTCCACTGTTCCCTGCAGTTCAGCTTTGGGAGTGTGTGAGGAATGTATAGGATGCTCTTGTCTGTCAGGTGCTCTGAGGGCTGCCAGCCCCCTAAAAAATCCCCAGCTTGTGCTGTCTTGAAGATGTAAATGCCAGAAATGGTTCTCTGGTGTAGGACAGGACCAGAGCCCAGCGTTGGGCAAAGGTTTCTCTGGGTGGGAATTGGGATCCGTGTTGTCTGAGGTGATTCAGGTACTGAAAGGCAGCTGATAAACTTGAAATCGGGGTCAGAGTGATGATAAACGACTCATCCAGGAGCTCCACTGCCCTGAAAGGCGGGATGAGCCCTTCCAGGCGCTCCCGGCCCCCGGAGGAGCCGGAGGAGAGAGGAACACTCGTGGGGTTGTTTACGGAGCTCGGGCTGCCTGTTTGCCACGGGGTGGTGCTTGGCATTGGATCAAAGCGGATCCTGAAAGGAGCACAGCAGGACGGACAAACCCGGCTGCTGCAGGGGAGGGCTCCGGGCAGGCGGGGACGGAGCGCTCGGGTCCGGCTTCGGCACCGGGGACAGGAGGGGACAGGAGGGGACAGGAGCATCCCAGCTCCCCTGAGCAGCTCCTTCCGTGTTCATCCGTGGAATTATACCTTGTATTAGCCCTCAAAGCCCACCCAGTGCCTAAGGGGGCTCCAGGAGAGCTGGGGAAGGACTTTGGACCAGGGATGGAGGGACGAGACGCAGGGAATGGCTTCCCACTGCCAGAGGACTGGGATAGGTGGGACATTGGGAAGGAGTTTTGATTTTGTCCTCTGAAGGATAACTTTAGGTCCTTCCATGTTTTCACAGCGGTGATAGTTTTGTCAAACAAAGGGTTCTTCAGTGAATGTAAAAATCATCAGTGTCTCCAACCTGAAATCAATGGGATTAATTAGGAAGCTGATCCAAAGCAGACTGGAGTTAATGGGTGTGCTTTGACCAACCTCGGTGGCTTTCCCAAAGCTTCCCAGCAGCCCTGCAGAGATCCAGGTGAGTTCCCTGGTGCTGATGCAGCTCGTGCCCACACATTCCTCTTATTGTCCAGATATTCTTCATGGGAAGGGTGTCCAGCCCTGGCACAGCTGCCCAGGGCAGGGGAGGAGTCCCCATCCCTGAAGGGATTCAAAAGCCCTGTGGATGTGGCCCTTGGGGACATGGGCAGTGGTGGCCTGGGCAGTGCTGAGTTAATGATTTGACTGGATGATCTCAGAGGGCTTTCCCAACCTAAACAATTCCGTGGTTCCATATTATCCCGGGCTGAGTTCCCTTTACCACTCCCAATAATATCCACTTTCCCAAGGCAAGCGAATTCTTAAATTTTTATTGCTTTATATTAGAGCTTACTTTGCTTATAAACGTGCAAGTGAACATAGTAAATCTGTATATAAAAATAAACCATATTCATTGGTGTCTTCTAACCTATGGACTGTTCTTGATGTGCCCAAGGAGCCCAGGCTCCCTCTCACTCTCCCAGGCTTTAGGAATCAGTCATTATTTGTGTCACTGCAATGACAAATCACCACTATAATGAGGTTTTATCCTTTTAAAACAAAATAACTTTTATTAATTCCTTGATTTAATAATTGAAGCCTTGACTTTTCAAGGAGGGGCAGGTGTTTGTTGTGATTAATAGGACACATTCCCTGCGTATCACAGAACTTTACTAAATCTTAGTAATGGTGTGGGGGTCAGTGTCAGTGTTATTATAGAAATGATAATTATATCTTTGGGAAGCTGTCAGAAAAGTATCTTTTCTAGGAGTCAGAGCAGTGTAAACAGACTGTACAGGCAGGCACTACCCTTTCCATCAATAGGTAAACAATCTTTGTTAAGCTCATCTTGATAGTCTTATTTTGTTGCCACATTTTAATTACTCATCCTGTCTGTTTATATTCTGCTGCGTTTTGCTGAAGATACAAGCTTTAAAAATCATTGGTATTTAGGAAAATCCAAAGCTGGGGTGATGCATGCTCAGGTGCTAATTTATTTACATCAATTAATTTCAGGCCCCTGATGTAAACCAATTAGTATTCAACACTTAATGGAGTCATTATCTGTCAGATTAGCTTTTAGAAATGCTTGTCACTGCTACAGGACCAGGCAGTAGAACTTTGCTAATAAAACTAGCAGAATTAATGGAGTGAACAGCATAGATAATGACTTAATGTGGAACATACAGTATAGAAAAGAGACTGAACAACTGTCTTCAAGAAATTAAGATATCATTGAGCTGGCTACTTTATTCCAAAACTGAGCTCAGATGGGCTCTTTGGAAACATCAGAGGTGTCTTGCTAAGCCTTTGCAAAGTTTATTTCATAATAAATATCTCCCACCCTTTGTGCCCTCACATGCTCCAGCCCAGCTTGGTGTGGCACACAAAGAAAGGCTTCCTGCTGTACCTCCCTGCTGTCACTCGAGGCTGCTCCTCCCCGAGGACTGGGAATTTCTGGGAGCATCCAGGTCAAGGAGCTGCGCCTGTGGGTGTCACCTGCAACTCACCCCAGGTGAGACCTCCTGTGGGGGATGCACTGATCACCTGCAGGGCTGTGGGGCACTGCAAAATGAGTTATATTTGCACAGCAGCATCTCCTCATTGCTTTGTTCATCCAGGTTAAATTTCCTTTTTTTTTTTTTTTGTGCTCTGCCATCTCCCATGTGCACTTGGCAGTCAGTCTGGTTATTCTGGTGCCTCGGGGACAGATGACACCTGTGCTAAAGTCATCCCTGCATGGAGGGAAATGACAGAGCTTAATTCCCACTTAAGCTTTGAAAAAAAAAATTGCAAATTTATCTTAAAATATCATAATGGTGTGTTTGCTTAGCAATTCCTGGGATTTGTGCTTCACTGAGGACTGTGGCACCGACAACCTGCAGATGAGTCTCACAATGCTAATCTCACTGCAGGGCCAGTCCTGCACCTTCACCCTCTCTTGTGCCTTGATTCAGGGATTAGGGGCTGGTCTGGGGACTGTGGGGTCATCAATATGTTCGTAATGGCACGAGGAATTCCTCTCCATAATTCTCTCTGTGACTGCATTTGAAGAAAAGTCACTACAAGTGACTAAGCCACGGTGATGATGTTCATGTTCAGGTGCTTTTTCCTTGTCACAGCACCAAAATTTGAACTCTGCCACAAAATAAGACAGAATAAAGCTCTTCCCATGTTATTTACCATTCTTAGTACAAATTGTGATGTCCTGCCAGCTCTGTGCTGCTCACCTGAGCTCTTGTTCTTGCCGAGTAACCAGAGCAGTACTTACAGCTTCAGGTTATGCACCTCTTAGGTAACACTGTGGTAGAGTTGTCTTCCACCTCAGGGATAACTTCACACATTTTTAAAGTCTTCCTTCTTTAAATAACTGTATTAACACCTTGTATATCTCCCCTATCCTTGTAGAGATGTTCAGCATGGATGGCCATCTATGCCTAGTTTACAATTACATTGGGTTTTGCATCGATTGTGGTTGTTCTCCTTGGTCGTTTTTCACCTCTCCAGAGGGACTCAGTCTGTGGCACAAAATCAACATCTACATTTGATTTTCAGCATGGCAAGTGGCTGCTGAGAGTGGCTGAGTGGGAAATAGGTGCCTGTGCACCTTCCTCTAGGAAAACCATCTTGTTTCATATCCACTGCCAAAGAAACTTCTCACCTTGCCCAGCCCCTGAGGCTTCTTCCCAGGAGTATCCCGAAGGAGGAGGGAGACCAAACGGGGCTCTTGGGATGCACAGGAGGTGATGCAGCACTGCCCGAACTCCCAACATTGGAAAAAGCACTTGATGACAGACAGGCATGAGGTATCCTGTCCCTAGCACATCCATCCCCCATGGAACCACAAATATCTGCTGTCCCAACACCCCATGACAGAGGTTTTAGAAAGATCAGTGGCAGAGATTATTTTTCAGTAATTGCAGCAGAAAATCCTTGGCTGTGTGATTTTCTCCCCCAGCTGTTGGTCTGTGGGATCCCTGGGGTGGGAGAACTTGGACCATGAGGAAAGAGATGTGTGGAAGAAGCCTCAGGAAGGTACAGATGGTGGCAGGGGGACGTGTTCCATGTCTGGGTAAGCTGGGCATCGCCTTGGTGGGGTGGAGGGCTAACAGCCAGAGCATCTCTGTCATCTTTGTGAGCAGGAGAAGCTGATTTTATGAACTTCTGGCTCAGCTGAACTCTATTTTAATATCTGTAAAGAAATTTCAACCTGGATTAACCCACACTGCAATCAGATTTCATTGTGAGCATTTTTTACAGCTGTTCAGAGTTTTCTGCTGTTGCAAAGAACAAGTAATTTGGGTAACAATAGTTCCTGCTTTCAAAGACAATATCCATATGGCTATCAAGGCAGTTTGTAATTCCATAATTGAAATCATAGATGACTGATGCAGCATCCTCAAAGGGGCTGGGGGTTTTTAAAATGTTTTTTGTTTTCCTACTACCTACCCTTTCTTGTCAGCCTGAGTATTTGCTGGTCTTACCTCAAAACTGGCCCTATGACCCCACTGTGTCCTTTGCAGGGGCACAACGTGAGGTGTCATGATTCAGATGCTGCTTTGTGCTCCTACCTGCTGGAGACCTGCTGCCCTCTGAAAGGAGAGGAAATTGCTCTTGGATAAAATCACTCCCCCACCACAGCTGGTGCTGGCTGATGCAGAAACATGTTTACATTTTGCTTAGAAAATGTAAACACTAATTAAGCATTAATGTTAATGGGGCCTGGCCCCCCGGCTCTGCTGCTGGTGCTGCCCTGGCTGCTGTCCATCTCACCCCACTCACTATCTGTGTTTCCTGGCAGAAAATAAGGATAATTATTTATTCCTTTCCAAAGAGGGAGGGAAGGGACACCGGGGAGGGTCACGTAAGGACAAAATATTGTGATGCTGGGAATAAACCCAAATCCTATCAGCCTGAGAGAAAGGCAGGAGTGGGTTGTTATCCCAGGTTCCACTGGGGATGTGATCACTCAGAACCTACTGTATTTCCTGTTCTCCCTTCCTGCCTCCAAACTCAGGCAGTTTTCTGGGACAAGCCTTTCCAGTTTGCCACAACACAGGGATGGGATGGGATGGGATGGGATGGGATGGGATGGGATGGGATGGGATGGGATGGGATGAATCAGCAGTGAGTGCAGGGGATGTGAAGCAGCATCCAGCCCTGCCCTGGTGCACACAACCTGCCTTTCATTATCAATTCTCTGTAAAAAAGACTTAGCTGTTCCTGTTCCCTCT
Organism: Rhipidura dahli; assembly: GCA_013399225.1. Taxonomy (NCBI): domain Eukaryota; kingdom Metazoa; phylum Chordata; class Aves; order Passeriformes; family Rhipiduridae; genus Rhipidura; species Rhipidura dahli. The sequence goes on along the minus strand of VXAC01003307.1, from coordinate 12,454 downwards.
TTATGCACCACTGTGGGATGAACTGGTCACTGAGATGCCTCCACCACTGCCTGGTCCTGCTGTGGCTGTGGCCGTGGCCGTTCCAGGTCTTTGATGGCAGATTTTCCATTTTCCCTTTGCTCGGCCCCGGCGAGAGCCAGCGGCAGTGCTTCTAATTAGGGAGGGTAATTTCTCCCAAACGGGTCCTCTCCCTTTGTGAGCCCGTGGGTTTGCCGAGAGAATAAAAGCGCCCTGATTGTCCCCTCCTTTCAGCCCTTCCCCTGATGAGGAGTGTTGCTACACCTAATAAATTAAAGGACACAAAGTTAATGAATTTTTCATTTGAACTCACAGCTAGGTATGGATTAGCGAGGCTGACGTTGCTGAAGAGCTCAGAATTAGGAAGGGTCCTAGGGACATTTTCCTCTTTGCTAAAATCTTTTCATTCACCTTTTTAAGCATTATCTTGCTCGGGAGAAAGAGTTCTTTTCACGCCATATAGCCCGTGGGGTCTGCTTTTTTTTTCCACATAAATGTGATCATTCATTTTGTTTGTCTAATGGATAAAAATAAAGGGCAGTGTGAGTGACATTCAGACAGCCTTTCTCCTCAAAGAGAAGGGATTCATAGGATCCTGAGCAGCACTCTGGAGCACACTGAGCATTCATAGTCCCAATTCCTTTAAATTCCAGTTGACACCAGCGGAAGGTTGGTTTTCCTTCCACTGGAGCAGGGCTGGGAGCTGCAGGCAGCTTGGCCTTGTAAACAAAACTACACCCACTTCACTTAAAAATTAGTTGGAAGTTAATGTCAAAGGATCTGTGTGATTCAGAACTGTTTTCTGAACATAAATTTCAAAGGATTGCAGCTACTTTTAGTGTGCAAACTGATTTCTGCTTCCTGGAGCCCAACCTGCACATGCTCCATTCAGAGAGAAAATGTTGGTTGTTATCCCTGTATCCCCTGCCCAAATTAAACCTTTTCCTAAGAACTTCCATTTGCCTTCACTTGCCTTTTGACACTCTGAAAGACTCATTGAAAGTGAATTGGGTTTTTGCTTAAAACCAGGAGCTGTTTGAGGGCACAAGAGGCTGGGAAGGGTGGTGGGGCTGGGGTCACTTCCCTCATGGAATCCTCACTCCAGACCAAGCTGAAACCCCATTCCCAGTGAGCTCTGGCTTTCCCAGCCCCCCAAAAACATGACTGAATTAACTTAAAAATAATTTCTAATTAGAACAGAACCAAGTGGGCTCTCCTGTGGTGCTTCAAGATAGAAGGGGGAGGAGGGACAGAAATTACTGCAAAAATTAAAAAAAAATAGGTAAAAAACCCCACAACAAATCCCAGTGTGGGCTCTTGCAAAAGCCCCAGTGTTTGTGACATGGGGAAATGGGGAAGTTGGAGCTGCTGGGCGGCAGGATGGGCAGGATGAGGATGCTCCCTGCAGCCACTGGCTGGGGGAACTCTGCCCAGCAATCTGTTTCTGCCTCTGGGCTTTCAGCACCCTTCACTACTAAAGGTGGCAGTGGGTGTTTCCCACTGGAAGAGTGTTTGCCCAAAGCCTCCTGTTGGGATCCCACTGCCTCAGCTTCCCCTTTCAAACTGGAAATGATATTTTTATTCCATTTCTGCCCTAAACCTTTAAGGTTTTTTGCTGAATGCTTTTGTAATAACTGTGTGTTGCACCTATAAAAGCATTTCAGCAGCAGATGAATTTATGCAGAACAGGTGCAAAGGCCTGTGGGAAGAACCTGTTGCCCATTTCAAGCAGAAATGCCCCATGCAGGAGAGATTTCCCCACTTCATAAATAATTTGGGATCAAAGATCCTGGCACTGGGTTAGGCAAGGGCAAGCATAAATCTGGCTTTAATTGAGATTCATGTTTCTATTAAAAAGTAATTGCAAAGAACAAATCCTGATTGTCTTAATAACTGATATTTATGTCCCTCAAGCAGCAGAACGGATCCATCATTTTATACACAGCTCTAAAAAAAGGATTGGCACTGCGTGTATCCCTTTTTCCAGTGCTGTTCCTACCCCTGTGCTCCCTATTCCCTTGTCTTGTATCTCCCAGAGCCAAACAAGTAACCTAGAACTCCCTTTCCTGACCTAGAAACCACCATCACCTTCCAATTCAGGTAAGAAAGAGCTGCAAAATGATCCCAAGTAGGGAAAATTTCATTTCTGGTCTTAGTGACAAGTTTCAAAAAGCCCAGCACGAGTGGTGATGAGCAACTCCTGTGCCTGTGGACCTGCCTGTGTTTGCACCATCTGCCAGTGGGAGTATTTTGAAAACTTTTGGGGGTGGAGGAAGGTTGTTCTGGAGGGAAATATTCCTCTAAGGATTTATTTTGTGCAAATCTCGCTGTCAAGCACTCCAGAAACTGATGCCCTTGTTAGTGGTGTTGTAACCAAGGTCTCTCCTGCTTTGATGGCAAAGGAGAAGGTTCCCCAGCAGCTGCCAAGGGGGCACCTTGGAAGTGCAGAGCAAAGTGGCAGAACTAAATCAAAATTATTAGTGAAAACTAATTATAATTGATGTCTCAGGGATTCAGGTTTTTTGCTTTCAGAACAGATTTAGCATTTCCTTCTGTCCTCTTTTTTCCCCTAATATGAGAAGCAAGTTATTGCAATCTGTTGATGGGCATCAGCACGGGCTGGGAGCAATATTCCAATGGCTGCTTCCCCAGTTAAAATATTTCCAAGTGCTGCTCTTCCCTCTTTTTCAAGGATGACTACTCTTGCTGAGCATCTCTGTGGGTTGCTTTCTGATTTTTTTTTTTTTTAAGTGAATGTAACTTCTTGGATCAGAGAGAATTTCAGTGTATACATTTGCTTTGTGGCACTTCCCGATCTGCCCAGGCTGATTTGCAACTCAAACACAAAGAAAATATATTAAAGAAAGTACTTTTTAATGGAACCAAAAGAGATTCCAGAGGAAATATTCAAAAACAGCCAATGTTTTCGCATCATAAATGTGCTGTGTTTCTTCCTATTTCCTCCATTCATTATTACACTGGCAAACAATTCGTCGTTGATAATTAATATTAATTCCATCTGCCTAATTGACAGAATTACCAGGGGGTGACAAGATCGGCTTCCCAGTATTAAATAATTTTTACCAATTTGTAGTGCTCAGCTTGCTGCTCTGCTGATTTCCCAGTTGCTCCCTGTCTCCTGCATCTCCAGGCAGACACGGGGGGAATCAGGGAGGTTCGGAATCGGCGGCTCAGCAGCCGCAGCAGGCGGGATGCTGCCTTCTCCTGGAGAGCACCGAGCCTGTGCCTGATTATCCAGCCACAGGATCCTCCTGCTGCTGCTGGAACACCAGAGATTTCCACAATACATCGCTTGGGTACATCCCATGGTGTTCAGCACTGTTAAAAACCCACAGTTTCTGTCTAATTGGGAGCTTTCCTGCTCAGATCAACAGCGCTGCTGTGCGCTCCTCATCACCTTCATCCACACCGGTGTTTGCTGTGGGGACACACTGCATTCATATTTTAATGTTCATACACAAAAATTACATGGTCAGGCTGAGTTTTTCTGTGCAATAGCTCAGAAAGATGCCCCCTCCAAAATTAAAAAAAAAAAAAAAAAAGTCTGTTCTAGAATGCAGACCAAATATTGAGCACGTGGAATGGAGTGAAACAATTCCTACTTAAGGAATTTCTAGTTTTTCAACTAATTGAACTTGTAAAGGCTCTTTTCTTTTCTGTAATACATGAAGAGTAACTCCTAAAAGGACATAATTCAGTGATGATTTTACTGCACAGGAGGTTCTGAAGTGCAAAGACCTGCATTAGCACCACAGATGTTCAGGAACTGCAGCAGCTCAGTGACAGCCCTAAAAATTTACTGTCTGAACCCAGCACTGCCCTGATACACCAAAGCACCCCCCACATTTCAGCCTACACCTAAATTAATGTTTCTTCCTCACTTTTTTATAGTTTCTCTCATTTCTACCTCCCCTAGGCTGTGCTGTGCCAAAGCATGGCCAGCTGGGCACAGGGGAGGCTGAAACCTCCCATCTCCAGGTTGACCCTTCCTGGCTCTCCTGTTCCCACCCCTGTCTTTGCCCTTTCCTCCTCCCTCGGTTTTACAGAACAGGAGGAACTTCCCTTGCCCAGGAGGACAAGGGGAACCCATCCCTGCAGGGCTGGGATGTCCCACAGGGAGCTGCCCCAGGGACACCTGGCCCTCTTTGGGAATTTCAGAATATTTCAACACGGGAGGTAAATGATGGACAAAGTCCAAGCAAGAGCACTGAATTCCTGTTTAAAAGACTGTGAAACCTGGTACAACTTTCTTTTTAAATTTTCTTTTCTTTGGTTTTTTTTTTAAGTTTTTGTTTTCCATAAAGCACTTGGGATGTAAAGTTGGGGATAACTGATTTAACCGTGCACCTTTTCTCACCTACCAACCCAGTTCTTCCTGTCCTCCTGTGCCCAGGTATCTCAGCCCCTGCTGGTTACCACATATTAGTTAAAGTTAAATCATGTATTTCCATTTATGTGATGCTAATCCTGGCTTGGTACCTACACTAGGTTCTTAATTCTTTGCAACTGATAACATTTTATGTACATATATTTATTTTTTAATACTCTATTACAAAGCAAATTAAAAAAACAATGTTAGCAACATAGCAGAAAATAAAATAAATATCAATGACATCATTATTTTTGATGTCTTGGTTTTACTTTTCATACACTTGTAATAACTGCCATTTTAATGACCTGTTGTTTTCATTACCAGCTATCAGATCAGATATGATTTTGAAAAAACAGTGTAATTTTCCAGAGTAATTTTTTTGGGTTAATAGTAGGAAATAATACACTTAATGATTTTGTGTATTTTATTTTCACAGCTCATCCTAAACAGGAGTTACCTCAAGCTCAGTCTTTGAGTAGCTCACAGGAGCCCAAGGCTGCTGCTGGTTTGGGAGCTTTTGTCTTCAGATTGAGCTTTTACATCCTTTAGAGTTGACAAAAAGTTTCTTTTCTTGCCAGGAAAATTCAGTGTAAATCCAGCAATTTGTGGTGACTGCCAGAAGTTGTGCAGTGGTGGGATGAGACCTTTGGGGCTGTTTGGATGTTTGTAAATTGTCCCTGTTCATGGGCACTCATCAATGTGCCACGGGCATCCTAGGACACACTGTGAAATAAAGATGTGATATATTTAGAACAGATAAAAATAAAAAAATACACCCAGTGTTTGACTGGGCTGTAAAGCCCAGTGGGAGATGTGAGAGCCAAACGAGGAGCTCGTGGTGGCTGAGCAGCCTCCTGGAGCAGCAGAGGTGTCCCAGCAGCACAGCTCTGTGATGGCAGCCTCCAAAATGGTTCATTTTTTGCATTTCAGCTCAAAACCTCTGAGGACTGATGGTGGACACGTCTAATCTCTGTTTGGGCTCCCCAATTTCTGCAGCTGCTCAGCGTTGAAGAGGGGAGATTGCTGGTGCCCTTGGTTGGGTGACGTGCTGCGATGTCATTCTGGGCACGGTTCAGCCTCGTGGTGTCACCTCTTCCTTTCTGGCTGTGTCACAGCAGTGAGTGAGTATTGTGCTGGTTTTGTGCCCTCATTGCCAGCACTGCCCTCAGAGCAGCCCCTCAAGCCAGCCTGATGCTCTGCCGTTTTCCCTGCTCACTGCAGTGTTTGTTATGGGAACGAGGTGTCATAATTTCAGTGCCTGGTGTGGCCTGAGAGAGACCATAAACATTTAATAGACCCATAAACACTGACTTTAACCTTTTCACTGGGCTGTAGCTGGGCTGGCCCCGCTGCCTGGCGTCCCCCAGGTCACCACTGTGGACATGAGGGATCAAACAGCACCAATCCCAAAAAGGTCAGAGCAGCCCAGTTTATTACCCTCTCCCTCGGAATATATGAGGCGTTACAATTCCCGCAGCGCATTTTCCCGGCTTAGGTTGGGGCAAGAGGAAGAAATGGCACGGAATAAATCCCTTGGGAAGACTGTTGTGGTGACAGGGATGGAATCAGGCATCCACTGAACTCATCCCTTTTAGCTCTTCTGTGCCTACAAGAAGTAGCAGCAGCTCAGGATGAGTGGTGGATGTGTTTTTCTGTAGGAAATTAGGAAACAAAACCTCAGGTCTTTTCTGCTAAAATAATTGTTTGTTATTCTTTCAACTGACATGCTTTATATTGGACAAACCAGCAAAAATATTTTATAGTCAAGAAGGAAGAATGTTACAAAGCAGGAAATGTTCACAGTGAGTTTGACACTTGGAGATCACCTGAAACTGGTGTGCAGCACAGGAAATGGGCATGAAGCAGGGCAGAGTTCAGTTCTTAACCTGGATTTAGGATGGAGGTCCTGACAGGGGTGCTCTCTCTCACCAGACTAGGTTGGAATTGCTCCAGCACTGTTTCTGTCCAAGGAGTGGCATTCAGAGAGATTCCTGTTCCCTGGAAAAGTCCTGCAGAGAGGGCTGAGAGCCAGCATGGATGTGAGATGCACAGGTTGCTGTGCCCTGAGTGCCCAAGCCCCTGGAGTCAGAGATCACAGGGAGGGGAGCCCAGGACCTTTCCCAGTGTCTGCTGTGCTCATCTGCATCCCACCCTGGGATGCCTGGGAAGGGGCCACAGTTTTCCCAGGTCCAGCTGAGACAGCTCCAAGTGATGCTTAACCACAAAGGTTCTCTACCACAGAGAACTGTAAACTAAAAAAAAAAAAAAATCAGAGTTTGTCATTTTCTTGTGCACCATCCTGAAAAATCTTTGAACTTGGGCCTTCTACTTGAAAGCTAATCCTGTTATAAATATCTTACTATGCAACTGCATATTTTTCTGAGCAAACCACTGCCAGTCACATCACCGTGTATTCATTGCTGCAGAGATCTTGTTACAAAGGCAGATTTTCTGAGGCTCTACTACAGCTTTACTCCACTATGAAGAACATACGAGAGTAAACCCCACACCATTACATTTTCCATTAAAAACTCCTCATGGCTGAATAACTGGGAGTGTGTTACATCCTCTCTCTGCTGCAGCTGGGAGAAGTTTGGGCTGAGCAGGGCAGGATTTTGTCTTTATAAGGTGCTGTGTTGGGTTTGTGTAGCATCAACTACAGAGATCTGCCCACTCTATTGAAAACAGGATTGTACAGAAAGATTCAACCCTGCAAAAGCTTGACATGGACAGAATCCCCACTGCTGAATTGTTTCCTTTGTGCAGAATTTGTATCAAAGATAATAAAGTTTTAAATCAATAGTCTGAACATATGCAGAGCTATAATCTTTGTAGATTTGGTAATCCCCCGTGACATTTACAGGACAGTTTCTGCAAACTCAGAATTCCAGAGCTGAATTAGCATTTCTGAGGTGTAGGAGATCCCCTGTGTCCGTGTGATGTGTGTGGAGCAGCAAAGAATCATCAACTCACGTCTGACAGTGTTTGTATTTAAGCATTAGCAACTCCATTTCAAGATTTAGGGTGGAAAAAAGAGGCTGTGGCTTATTTTCCCTGTCTGGGAGTGTTTTCTGGCATGATTTTGATTTTTTCCCTGTCTCCCCCAGCCACGTGGAGCCTTGGGAAGCCCGGCACAAGGCCAGCCCTGCTTTGCCCCCGTAACTCATAGAATTTGTGCCACAGAGTCGGACCCCCAGCACCTGCTGGGCGCCTTTCAAGCTGCTTTAACTGGATCACAAGTTCCCAACTGTAGATAGATGTAACAGAGACTAATCCCATAATCTGGACAGAAGTACAAGCCCTGGATGGGGAGCAGCTCGTGTTACCTCCAGTTGCCCTCCAGGGATGGCAGGGGAGCTCAGTCTCATCTCCCCCAGCCATTTTTTGGTGAGTAAGATCTGTGGGCTGACTTGATTTGATTTGATCTGATTTGATTTTTCCTTCCCAAAGTCTGAAGATGAATATGCAAAACAAAACTTCATGCTTTGGCCAAAAAGGAAAACAACTTGAGTTCAGAAATGGCGCTTCTATGCTGGGTAAATATTATTTGTACTCGAGGCACAGAAATCCAGGACTTGCATCACTTAAAAAAAAATAAAATAAAATCCAGTGAGGGAATAATGGAGCAGCATTTTGGGTGTCTAAATAACACCAGGGGTGAGGAGAGCTGCTGCACAGCTTTTCACAGTCCCTGTTTGAAAACCCCCCATTTCCAGAGGTACTTCAGCAGCCCCCAGCTCCTCGGCGTGGTGCTCTGTGCCAGCAGAGCATCGATCAGGAGCCGCTGAGCCCAGAGCCGCCGGTCGATGGCTCCGCAAGCCCAGAGCTCCCAGAAATGAGATTTACCATTGGCTTTTTAACTTCTTGTTGACAGGCTCTCACCAGTGACAGCTCTTCCTCGCTCTCCTCTTTCTCTCCCATCCCAAGATTTAATACTGTTTTACCACTCTAATTAAGGACGTGATTCTACAAATATTTGCAAGCCGCCGAGGCACTCGCTGGGAATCGGGAGCCACGGATCCACCTACAGATCCCATCTCAGGCTGTGCAAACCATCCCTACTCATCCCCACCACAGAAAATGGGAGTTTTAAATCCTTTTGCTTGTCCTGCTTTCCCAAGTCTTTCAAACTCAGCCCAAAACTCACTTGGGGTGAGATTTCCTATACTGCTCTTCAGCATAGAAGTCTGGCTTTCTCTCCATGACATTAAACCAAAAGTTCTTTACTTTGGCCCTTTCCATCTCCTACAGTGTTAACAAAAATAGATGCTTATTGCTTTAATAAAGGTTTTGATTTGGAAATTATTTACCATTTAGACTTCGTATGCTCTAATTGCTTTTGATTCTTTGGAATATCTCTAATGCAAAGCAGCTGAAAGACTGAGGTTTAAAAATGGGCTCTTGCACATTTGAAGTAAATTTTATCCTGCAATCAGTCGTAAAGATCTTAACTGCAGCTATCACATATCCTAAATATGTAATTGCTGTGGAGCCTTTCCAGTCTATTGGTTACAGAATGCTGGAAAAAGGGGAAAGTGAGTACAAATGTAGGCCCTGATGTCTGTGGGCTTTTTGGGGGGATATTGAGCAGGATTGGTCACCTGCCTGAAATATAGTATATTTATTTTTTCTAGGATGGAACCTTGGAATTCAGCTGTGCAAGGGCTAATTAATAGCTCCATTTGCATGGTGAATGCACTGGATTACAGGGAAGCTGCTCTGGTGAGTAAAGAAATGAGTTTTGTCAGGGCTTTGGGATCAGGGCATCCCCCCCCCAGCCCCACATGCTCCTGGGGGAAGGACTGAGGTTTTAAATGTGCCTCCATCCACATGTGGATGTGCCCTAAAATCAGTGGTGGTTTTGATACATGGATGCAGCCCAAGAGGACCAGGATGCTCTCATCTGTTCTGCTTGAACCTAGGGAATCAATACCTAAAAGAAACATTCAAAATACTTGATTTTGAGAGATTTTAAAAACATCTTGGTCAAATATAGTATAGGTATGGATTAACTAGTCCATATTTTGAATGATCTGTAATGGCCAGCATGAAGTGAAATGGCACCTCTGCTTACTTTTAGTAATTTTCTGCTTTCAAGAGAACCCTCTCCCATGTCCTGGCCATCTTTAAAGAAAACAGCTTACAAATATTTAAAATTTAACCCAAAGGAAGCCTCTGCTTCTTGTTGTTTTTTTTTTTAATATGAAAAGCATGGAAGATTCAGCTTCAAAACCTGCTAAAGATGTTTAACACTCACCATTAAAATCATGAAAACAGTGCAATTTATTGTTTTCAGAGAAACGCTTGCTTTCAGCCCTTTCTTGAAAGGATTGTGTGAGATATTTACATACTAAATTAATGTGAATGGCTGCTAAGTACACACCAAAATTCTTCCAGCTGGGAGACACGGGTGTGCAAAGGCCAGGCCACTTGGGTTCTTGCGGAGAGTGGAGGGAGAAGCTCCCCCAAGCCCAGAGGCTGCTGAGATGGAGCTTGGTGGTGGGCAGCTTATGTAAACCCTGGATGTGCTCGTTCTGGAGCTACTTTGTTATAACAAAGCCCAAATTTGGAGTCTCTCATTCTTATGATTCTACCCCGTGCTTTTCTCCACCCCCTCCTGAGGTCTTTTTTAAAAAAAAAAAAAAATCTCTAAATTCAGAAGGTAAATGCGAAGCTGAAGTTTCTCTCCCTGCCCTTGGTTTGGTGGGACTTGGGGATGCTGAGCTCCACCCTGATGGGCTCAGCACCCCGAGGCCTCCCCACGCTCACCATGGATGATGGGCAGCGAAGAAGACAACAGTGATCTGTACTTAACATTAGGTGGCACAAAAGAGTTTCCTTTTGCTCGCAGAACACTGAAATCGATGGGCAATAACCAGCAGAGATTTTCTTTTCTTCAAACAAAATTCTCCTATTTTCTCCAGCTTTCCAGCAGCCTTTGAAGTGCTTCTGTTTATAAACTTACTTGATTTCGTCTTTCATTGCATCTCTTTTGTCTCGACCTAATTTGTTTTAAAATAAGACATAACCCAGCCCTCGCTGTGGTTGTATTTACAGCGCAGCCAAAGGGCTCTAAAACGGGCTAATTTCAGTGAAACGCCTTCTGTCCCTCCTCCAAACCAAGGCTGCCTTTAAGAGCTTTGCCTCTTAGGGCCCTGCATGTTCAGAGCCACCGTGACCACGCAGGGCTTGTTCTAACGTGGAGCTTTTCCTCCGTGTCCTCAGCGGCGGCTGTTTACAAACCACGGCTGTTTACTCCTGGCTTGGTCCCCACGCCACACTCATCCTGTTCCTGGAGCTGACTGAAAAAACGGGCTTTTGGGGGTTATATTTCCTTCTCCTGCTGCTGTAATCCTTCTGGAGAGAGCTGGAGGTCGTGGTCCCGCTGCGGAGGCAGCCGGGCTTCGCTGCCCAGCGCAGGGGCGGCCGCAGGCCCGTTGCCCCCAAGGCCGCGGCGCTGCAGCTCACAGAGATTTAGCAATGAAATAAATCAGTTTTATGGTTCAGAAACAATGCATCGCCCACTGTTCACATCCCAAATCCCTCTCGCTCCCAGGTACAGGAGGGTTGGTGCGTTGGCAGTGCACTGGGAAGGCGCCTGTCCACTCGCATGCTGCTGCTGGTTATTGAAGAAGAGCTCGCTCCCTGCTCAGGTCGCTTCACAGGATTCCTAAAGGTAATTTTTTCCCCCCTACACTGCTGGCAGAAGGGTTGGGCATTGTTTCCTCCAAGGTTCAGCTTCAGAAATGGGGGAAAGGAAAAAATAAAAGGCCGTTTCGCTGGCAATCCCTTGAAGTTTTTGCTGCTTCCCTGCCTCCCCCAGCACCCACCCGGCTGCCGGGGCCGGCGCTTCCCCGTCTCACCCCGTTAGATGTGATTAAGTGTTATTGTTCCTCCCGCACGCTGCCCTNGCTCGGCGGGGCCGGGACCCCCAGGCGGGGCCGCGGGGCTGCGGCCGGGCCGCGGGGGCTGCGCGGGGGCAGCGCGGGGGCAGCGAGACACATCCCCGGGACGCGCACAAATATTGATACAAACAGAATGCACCGACACGCGGCTCCAGCGATGGACACACGCTGCCCAGCCCCGCAAAAGCCGCACAGATCTTTTTCCACCCCAAAAGCGCTTTTCCCACCCCAAAGCCGCGGCAGGTGTCAGCGGCACTGCCGGGACCGACCCCTCGAGCCCCCCTGGCCGTGCCCGGAGCTGGGGGGGGGCAGAGGAGCCCCGGCACCCCGGCTCGGCCAGCGCACAAACCACGCACCCGCAGTTTTTCATCTATTTTGTTTTTCTTTCGTAAAAATGTTTATTTAAACCTTTTTTTCTATTTTTTTTTCCCTTTTACAACAATAAAATATTGCGTCAATATAAACCCCTTGACTAAAACTGGTCGACAACCAAACGTTACAGCCACTCGTGTGTTTCGTTATTATTTTTATCCGACACCCATTTAGGCTTCTCTTTTTTTTTTGTTGTTTCTTTCTGAAACGGTTTTTTTCTTTCTTTTTTTCTTTTAAACATAATGCGGAATTTATTGAAAATAAATAATTGTTGGCAACTGCAATAGGCAATTTTGGATAAAATAGTTGAAAAAAGCAACCTTTAATGAAAATAGCGTTTATTATACATCAGTTACTAAATGAATAAACTAAATGATCTTTCTTTAAATTAATAACTTCCAAAAAACGTTTAATATACAAAACTGTACAGTTATAAAGTTGGCAGAAATAGGCAGGTCCTCAGTGTCGAGTTCTTTTTTTTTTTTCTCTTAATTTCTTTTTTTTTCCTTTTTT
>VXAC01003306.1:384987-467666 GCA_013399225.1 Rhipidura dahli | reverse complement strand
CTCCCGGCCGGGGCGGCGGAACCGGGGCTCTGCGGCTGCCGGGCAGCCCCGGCCCCGAGACACGAGCGAGGACCGGAGCGAGGCAGCTGCGTTGCCGGGGCTCCGCCTTGGCCGCCGGGGTGTTTCGGGTGGGACCCTCAGGCCGCGGTGTGAGCGAGCAGCCCCCGCTGTGTGAGCCAGCAGCTTTCAGCGGGTCCCGGGCCAGCCCCGGGGTGTGAGCGAGCAGCTTTCAGCGAGTCCCGGGCCAGCCCCGGGGTGTGAGCGAGCAGCTCGCAGCGGGGCCTGGGGCAGCGGCACTCACCGAAGGTGCCCCACAGGCGGCTCCTCAGGTGGCGGCGTTCTAAAATCTTTTGAGTTCCATTCCCCCATGCAAGACAAAGTCCGGTTTTGTGCACTTAAAAGAAGCTTTATTTATGACTGTCGCCTATACAGTTTTTTGTACAATCGCTCAGCCCTCATTTGCACCATCATCGTTCATACAGTACCCCTTCAGTGCAAAGGTCATGGTATAAAACTCAGGAAAATGCAGAAAACGTGCAAAGCAGGCCTGGCCCTTTTAATCGTCTTTACTAAAGGATAAAGGCACACACTTGGACATTCACGATAAGAAAACACGCACAGCAAACACCCCTCTGGAGTCACAGAACACCGTAAACAAAGCTCAGAAAAAATGTATGCCCCAGCCCAATGGGAGAAGCCAAGGAGGCAGGCACAGCAGCCTGTACAGCAGTGCAGCAGCCACACACTGAGCACACTCTTGACTCCACAGCGCGGGAAGGGGTGCGAGCAGCATTCCTGCTGGTATCTGCAGCACTCCTATCTAAATCCTCAGGCCTTCTCATGCTGCTGCTCCCGGAATCCACTGTCCAGGGCACTGCCCCGAGCCCCGTGTGCAGCTCCAGCAGCGCCCTGGGTCCGTGCAGGGGCAGCCCGGGCACTGTGCTGCGGCCTCAGTGCTGCGGGGTGAGCGAGGACAGCGCTGAAACAGATCCCGGCTCCTTCTCCTCTGCAGCCGCTGTGCATCATCCATCATCTCTTCATCCCGCTGTGCCCCACTACAGCCCAAAAAGGGTCCTGCGCAGGGGGCTAGGTCCAGCTGTGCTGTGGAAGGTTCCCTCTGAAGCAGCGCTGGGGTGGCACTGCCGGTCTCTGGCACGAGTTGTTCCGTGCTCCGCGGGGAAGGGGCTGCGGCTGCTGCAGCCGTTCTTAGCAGGGGCACGAAGCCACGAGCCTGCAGGGAGCTGCCTCAGCATCCCTGTGCCACTATCTACCAGCTAAGGTGGGTTACAAGGCTGAGCAGGGGTACTGACCCTGGTACCAGGGCTCTCCAGCCTGGCTCCCCATCCCCACGACACACCCTGACATCAGCACCACAACCCGTAGGGGAGGGCAGCCTGCACTGGGCTGTCACACGCCCACCTGCTGCTTTGGAACTGTTCAGGCCACTGCTACTACTTCCTTCAAAGACTAATAGTTTAAATAAAATCTCAAATAAATTCTCTTAAAACTATATTAAACAATGGTTTGGGGCTGGGCTTTTTTTGAGAGTTTTATTAAAGATACTACAACAAAATCTTGTACTCCATAATATGTTGATCACTCACAGACTGACTTGCTTAAAAATGTATTTTATAGAAAAACATCTGCAAAATTAAACCTAAAAAAAAAACATATTACACACCTCTGGACAATCTGCATGTTAGCAAAGAATTCCTTTTATTATTCAACCTGAACATGTACTTAAACAAGGAACATACTCATGAAACAGGACACACTCCTTGATTATGGCACACCTCAAACTACTTGGACTAAAGGAAAACTAGTGCAATTGTTTAATTGCATCTAACAACAGAACAATAAAAATGACTTTTTATTCCTTTGTTTTTGTTTTTTCCAAACCCATTTCATTTGTTCTCTTCGCTCCGCAACAAAACCTCCAGTGGTTAGTCCTGGAGACCGCTGTCACACTGCATGAAGCAGACTCCCCATGGGCTGGTCCATGTTTACACAGAAGCATGCAAAGGAGGATACTGCAGCATTTGCAATGCAAATCTATTAAATACGTTATAACTGAACAAGGTGTCCCTTTAATACTGCAATTCTACAGCCTTTATCTGTGGTGGAAGTTTGCAGTGAATTCATTATAAAACAGCATACAATTCGGAAACAGAAACAAAGAATTCTGCAAATTGTTTGTGTTTTCAACTAGTAAATCTTTCCGAGAGCTGTGTCTAGCGCCGAAACCAGAGCCAGCTATTGAGTAGCCAGAAAGCTACAGTAATGGAATACATGATCATTTCCCTCTTAGCACGCTCTTTGTTCTCTTCTTCCAGGAGCTGGAGACGGCGGTTAAGTTTGATTATCTAAAAACAAATAAAGGCTTTTAATATTTCATTGAAAATTGCCACACCTTCTAGAAGCTTCCAAATAACCACGTAAAATTAGTATCTCAAACAGGTGGATGTTAAACAGTTGATAATTTGACTTTCTGTCTTCAATCAGTAGTGTTTAGATCTTGCAGTCCCTAATATTTAGGAACAGAAACGGAGTCAGATTCTCCAGATTCCCAGAACAATACATGATATGTGAGGGCAGTCCAGCAGGGGCACAGAGAGGAGCCCTTGCCCTGCCTGTTGTGGATACCTTTGCAGACATAGAAAAAACCTCTTCCCCATTTTACCACTACAGCTTTGCCCTACTATTGTCAATTACCGTGCTTTACATACCTGTCTTCGTAAGGAGGCAGCATCTACAACTGTCATGTCATCTGGTGTTCCCTCGAGCGTCGTATCGAAGTTGGAGAGACCATATCTATTAAATAAAGGAGAAGGCTCAGCTGTCTCATCCATGCAGATCAGCAAGTACCATATTTTATCAACATTCTAGCAGATTAATATTTTGGTGGTGATGGAAAGAGGAATTATAATTTTTTTTTGCAGCTGTTACAGAGTTGCATTTTAATAGGATCCTAACTGAGTAAAGCACAAACACATATGAAGTGGGAAAGTGCTTGACTAAATTCAGGTTGGTTGCTCTCCACACTTAAATATTTTTGAAGATTCTCCACACAGACAAACTTCCTGCTGACACGTGGTTCCTCAAAAGACTGTTTCCAGCTATTTAACTGATTCATGAAACCTCAGTATTGCCTGACCTAAAGTGCCAAAGTTGCAAGATACCAGGCAAGAGTAAAAATAACCAGACCAGTGAAGTGTCTTATTTAAGTACCTACTTAAATGTCCCAAGGGGATACTTACTGGGATTAAGAACCCCAGTCACATTAATTTCTGTACTTTATGCAGGGATTCTGGCAAACAGAGCCCAGTGCAGAGTCACTCACTGCTTGCTGAACTTTGTGTGCATTAGAAAGCTTGTTCCCAGGGCACTGTGAGTTTTCTTAATGCAGCAATTCAGAAGGAGCATTATTCCAACTCCAGGACAAGTTAAATAAATACAGAACATTTATTATCAGTTCAAAAGTATACGTAGGCATGTATTTTGATCATCCAAGTGCTACCTCTTAACCAGATTCATTTCCAACAACTAACAGGTAAAAGCAGTTCCTGATCCCCCACCTGCCCCTGAGCTTTTCCCTTTCTATCCTGAAACCTGAGTTTCCAATATTAGCTCCCCTTGACTTCCTTTCTCATTAGCACCCAAGAACAACTGCTGCAAACAGCTTAGGAAATGGAACAAAATAATGCCAAGGCTACCAAACTGACAAGGAATACACCTAAAACAATGTTTAGCATTTAGTGACAGTTAATTGTCAACTTGGACTAAGGAGAACATCAGCAGAATTTCTGGAGCTTGCAGAATGCACTTAAGTGCAGAAACTAATTTTGCACTGCAGGTTCTTCCAACACTTTCAAGAAACTTCTCCTGAATATCCTCAGCTCAAGCAGCCTCTCTTCCCCCAACAGACAATTTGTCACATTTTCATGTATCACTGCTCATCAGTACTTTGTTTCTAAATAATAACTGCTATTGATATGTGAGAGTTGCACTAGTCGGCATTTCAGTAACAGTGAAATCCTTCAGCTTTGCAAAAATATAAATCAAGTTTTCCTTACTCTACAGGTCCTCTGAAAGCCAGAGATTTCTGATAATTTTTGTAGCTATTTTCTTATTAATAGTAGATGCACCAGCCCTACAGCACAGTTGTCCCTCACCCTCTCTTGGGAAAGACAGGGATGGTCAGCATTTCAGTGAGAAGCACGTGCCTCCCTCCCAGCTCACATCACATTGTTTCACTGCTGCTCTATCATTTCCAAACCATTTCAAGTGTTAAATCAACAGGGTTACCAGCAAGAAACCCCTTGAGGTATCTCTTGGGCCACTAAAAAACCCTGAATTCCTCACTTAGAGAAGAATCACCTGCTTGAACCCAGTTTCTACTTAGGCACAAATCTAACCTCCACTTTAATGAAAACAGTGAAGTCTAAATGGCAAATGGGAAAAATGGATGTGAAGGGACTATTTTTTTCCATCATCCTGACCATGGGATTATGTGTCAATCTTTGACCCAGTTCCACTGACACGATGTCAATCCGCCAAGACAATGGCAGTGAAAAGTCCTCCTGCTACATCCAACAAACCATCACAGGCATGGTACTGAGAGCACCTCCACATTAGGTGAGGAAAGGCCAAATTTTCTAGCAAGCTCCCTGTTAAACAGCAAATATTCGAACTGTACAGCTCATGTAATGCATTAACCCGAGTCAGAGTTCTGCAGCACAGTCCATCTCACACAACTGACATCTGGGCAAGTGGCTTGGATGGGGAAGGAATAAAGGCCTGAAATACCTCAAGAGTTGAGAGGCAGCATAAAAATGAGCACTGTGTTTTAAAATAACATCACTGGAAAGAGGGAAACAGAAGTCTGAATTTTAGAATTAGTGGATCATGACTAACAAAAAAATGCTCTTTACCTGGTGTTGTCATGATGAGGGTTAGAGGAAGTGGTAGCAGCTGACCCACCACGTAACATTGGCCTACGGCAGGATTTTGTAGATTGAAAGCAGAAGACGGAAACAGGAAATGACAAACAGAGATAAGAGGTAAAACACACAGGCCAAAGGAACATCAAAATACTTCCAGATATACTCTATAATGTTTCAATATAACTTCTACAATTAATTTTCTTGTAAATTGCACTTTCATTTCACTCTCATTCAAATTTAATCAACACAGAATGGTTTTGCAGCTAAGATGTGTAAGCAAATTTTTCATGAAGCAGCTTCATTTACAGAGGACAAACTATTGGAATAGAAATTTAGGTGACTACTATCAGCCTTATAAGCTAAACATGGGAAACTTCAGGTAAAAGAAAAAAAAATTACCCAAATCTAAAACCTCACCCAACAATAACAGGAAATCAATAAATGTACTACACATACTTATAGAAGCCCTTTTAATCATCCTCTTCTCCCTGTAGGGAAAGGGGAGATTTGTCTTTCCTGTATTCACCTATGCTAGATGTAATTCAGAAAACTTGGGCTGGTAGCCTAGGGGCCACGAGTAGCCTGAAGAGAGGTAGATCTCTCCAGGGAGAAGTGACTACAGGCTTCAGGCATATGTCTGAACATCCTTACAAATGTTGCTCTTTTCCTTTTTCTCTCTGGGCAGAGAGGAAGAAAAGGTAGAGCTTTTTAAACTGCTGCAACTCTCTAATATACATGAAGTTAGCAAAGAGAAGTTACTGTATTGCAGTTCACAGCAGATGAGAGGACCAGCAGTACACTCTGATAAACAGGTACCTCGAGTTTCCACTGCCTCTGGTCATGAGGCATTAGTGTTCCACATCACAGATGTGCCACAAACTCTGCAGGAGCCTGAAATCTTTTTTCAACCTCTTTCATTTTCCCAGTGCCAACTGGAGATACTTGTACCATGCATTTAACCCACGTATACTGCAGGCTATAAAACTGAAGACAAAGAGAACCTGGGTATGAAGATCTTTCCAGCAAGTCTGTGTAGGAGGCAGAGCTTTGGTACTAAGGTGTCTGGGAGAACACTGTGGCCTGGCCTGGCCTGAAAGCCAGCCAGAATCATGCAAAAATATCACAACCACCAGCTTCACTTCAAAAGATCAGGATCTAGGAGCCTTGGAAAACTTTGCTACTTAAGGCACTATTTACTGGGATTAGCTCCTACCCTAGTTAGCACCATAAGTGCACACCACGTCTCCTCTCTAGAACTTAAGCCAGCAGGACCTGTTTGACAAAACAGAAAGCCCCATTTCCAATACGTACAATATAAGAATGTTCTTACCTAAATGCACAAGGTCTTGCAGAAAGTTATCAAAAAAAAAAAAGGAAAAAAGGTATTCCTGATCAGAGAAAAAATTCATCTGGTCTAAAGTCTTGTGTGACAGATGCTACGACTAAATACTTTGTCAGACAGAGCAAGAAATCAAGCACACAAGCTATGGAAAATGTCACAGAATTTCTCTGAAAACTTAAGTCACCTGTAACTAACTGGCAGATATGTGAATGCCAGGGCCAATATCCAGCAGGCATTTCCCACACCTTCTGACACAGGACAGCATCTGGATTCTGTGTAATGAGAACAACAGTCTCAAGCGCTCTCTAAATTCAGCCTCTGTGCTATCTTTTGGGAAACAAAGTTTTACAGCTGTTGCAGAATTAATCACTACTAATTCACAACCATCCTTCCCAAGGAAAGCCACAGGCTGGCAGACAGCTGAGGGCTACAGCAAGGCACAAACCCAGAGCACTCTGGGATCTGTGCAAGTCAGGAATTTCAACTGAAGACCAGTCTTTAATCCCACTTCCCAGCACAGCCAGGCTGTTAAGAAGCTGCATGTTGTTTCTTCCTTTTCTTTACAGTTCACATTTTATTTCATTACAGGTGGACCCAAAAGTAATAGCACAATATTCCTCCATCTCTTCTACACGTCTACCTGCTTGGTTTTTTATATCAACAGAAAACTGACTACATAGATGACAGTGGCCTCATAAACTGAGATCCTTACCCCAAAATTAGCAGCAAGTTTTTTGATAAATAAAGAATGCACAATATAGGCAAGCTATTAAATGCATGGCCTTCTTTAAAAAAATAAGCATACATTAGAACTTCAAATTTTCTGGCTACTTCTGTCAATTCCATCCTAAACATTAGTGCAGGATCAGAAGAAGCCGTAAGTCCAAGCTCGTGTGTACTCCTTGCAAATACAGCAACAACCTCCAACTCGAAGGGAATGCACAGGAATACAATTTAATACCAGTGGGCAAACAGGCAGTAAGGCAAGGAGCAGCTGAACCTGGTCTGTCTTCTGCTGCTTCCACAGTGATGACACAACCCCATACACATGGTCTGGGAGGGAAACAACAAGGGGTGGACACTCCAAGAACCTGGTCCAGCTGCCATCATTTCTGTGCCTGTGCCAGGGGACTGGGGCCAGCACACACTCTTTGCACAGCAGAGGCAGCAGCTGTGTTCACCTCTGGCTGTCCTTTAAAACACCTGTGCAAGTCTCAGCAAGGCCACAAGAATGGGCAGTAGGATAAAGGGATGTGCTCTGGACATGAACTGGGTGAGCTTCTGAAGTACAGGCAGGGCAGTGGCTGCCTTAAACTGCTCCCCTTGCTTGTCTCAGTGCTGCCAGCAGTTACCCATAAAGTACAGCAATAGCTGCTGCCTTTCCCAGCCTCCTTCACATCTGCACACCCATCTCATTTCCTTCTGAACTATTATTACCCCAGGCCAGAGTCAAGTGTAGCCCTCTTTGATGGTCCTAACTCGCTCCCCATTCTATTTCTACAAGGAAAAATATCATTAACTTTCTCAAGATAAAAAATTACCTCATAAAACCTCAGGTCATGATTATGTGGGTGAAATTTGGCATTTAAAAAGGACAGTGGCTTTTTAGAAAGGGCTATACTGAAGAAAGGAAATAATAAATTGCCATGCTCTTTCCTCCTAAACCAAATGTCCTGAGACCCAAAAGACAAAGAACAGTTTAGATAAAGTACAGATTTCAACACAGCTCTATGCAGATATGAAATTGTCTGGTTTTCCTGCATTTAACATGTCACTAAAATCTCCTTAAATGCATGGAGCTTTTTGGGGGCTTGTTTGTTTGGCTGGTTTGGGGGCTGGTTTGTTTTCAGATTTTCTTCTGCTGTCTAGAGCATAAAAGATCAGTCTTTAAAGGACTCTAGGGGTAGGCCCTACAGTCATTCCACAGAAACTGAAACAGAAAAATGGTTAGAACTAGAAACCAAAACTGACCTATTGTCCTTGTCCAAGCT
This sequence comes from Rhipidura dahli, assembly GCA_013399225.1. Classification (NCBI taxonomy): domain Eukaryota; kingdom Metazoa; phylum Chordata; class Aves; order Passeriformes; family Rhipiduridae; genus Rhipidura; species Rhipidura dahli. Next base: position 459,390 of record VXAC01003306.1, on the reverse strand, counting down.
GAAGGAAATGCAAGAATAAACAGTGATCATTAAATTGGTGCTCATTTAAATAACCCTTTATGTGAGCAGTGCTGGCTGAGCTAGGCATAACTCATTATCTGCAGCAGTACCATCAGCACCTACCGTTAGCAGTTTTAGTAGATTGGAAAATGTTTGGGAAAAAAAAAACAAAGACAAGCTATAAAACAAGTTAAAAATATTTTAAGTGAGTAACACACAGTCAGATCTTGTTAATTTTAAAAGATCTCTTCAAGTATTAAGCATAAAATGTTAAAAAAGGTAAGGCTTAGAGATAGAAAGCACATTACACAGAGCAAAAGAACAGAGTGCAGGTTTGGAGCAATTTAAAATGAACAATATTTTGCAACCATGCAAGTGGATCATCCAAATTTCACATTCCTACGCCAGCTGTAATGATAGGTGTCTAAACACCTAGCCACAAAGAATACACTTTCACCTTATTGAAAAGTTCATTATTTTGGCACCTATTTATCCATAGGTGGCTAGAAACAGGTTTCCCATTCATTCTAGGAAGGTTAGCAAGAACACCTCAAAAATTAACTCAAACCAGGATGAGTAATGCAGCTTTTGAAGTATTCAGAATCCTAGAAATCTTCTGATAATTGAAGTAAGTTGAAAGTGTATGTAAATGGATTTCTTTTCCAGAATCCAAGAAAACACAGGCAAGAACATGCACAAGAGAAGCCAGGAATAAAACCTGTTAGCTTCACTGCAGGCTGGAAAAAGGGCTACAGTTTCAATCTATATTTTAAAAAGGACTCTTGGCACAGGATCCATAAGTGCTACTGTTCATAGACAGTACAATTTCTTCTTATCTGGGAGCTTTAATTTGGCAAAGCAAATTTATAATTCCATACAATGTTAATATTGATAAGGAAAAAAAAAAAGTACTGATGCCCAACTGTTAATAGGCATCAAAATTTTAACAGCTACAGCCTGGCATTTCATAGGATTAAATAACTGATTAGTTAAGCACCCAACTCGCAGTGTTTCAAGGGACTCTGCGCAGCTGATTTTGTTTGTTTTTCTGCATCCCAGTTTAAGAACACAAAGGCCAGCAAGACTGGAGTTCTTTACAATTCAGGAATGTTAATATGGGTATTTATATATTGTCCGGTCAGCAAACATGGTGAGCTACAGGAGGTGCCAGTTTGGAAAGTGACTGCAAACACACAGACATTCACAGTAAGATTGGCTTGATAGTCACATTTCAATACCCAAATGATTAGAAAGCAAATAATTTAAACTTCACACCACAAATAATAAGTATGCTGCTAGGATAATAGCAGAGGCTGATGGCAAATTTCAGAGAACTTGCTAGCACAGGCCACACTGAAGGGCTTCAGGAAAAATGAACAGTTCCTCCCAGTGTTCTTACCAATTATTTCCCCTAATTCAACCCCCTGGCAAGCCCCAGAGGTTGGAGCTAGCCCTACACTAGAGATTGTGTGCAACTGTTACCTGAACTTCTGTGCTGGCATACAGCTAAACTGAAAACTGCTTTTGGTAAATGAACATTGTCCTTATTAGTCCTTATGAATGTTTCTATAGTGTCAAACATGCTGTTCTTGGAATGCTTCCAAATCCAAAATCCAAACAGTCCAAGGACACACCAAGTGGGCAAAACTCCACTGAAGAGAATGGAAATAACTATACAGGGATTGTCATGAGGCTTGTTCTGGCTCATTACTCTCCAAGTGTCATGTTATCCATAAAATCAGAGACAGCAATAATCAGAGGAGCAACTAACTCCTCAGTGTCCCCTGCCTTTCTGGCTCTCAGCATCCAGCATGGGCACCAGAGAGAACTATTCCCAATACAAACCAGAACAGTTTCAAGTCTTGACACATTATCAGAAGTAGTTTACAATGCCTTGTGATATTCTACCCTGTTTCTGCACATTTCTTTTAGTGCTTTATGACATCATCAACCCAATCTTATTGATTTGCACCACTGCTCACCAGAAGAAAAGCAGAAGACAAGGCTTTTAAATTTGCAGGCTTGGGGTCAACTATTAATTGCAGAAAACACTGATAATCTCAGAACAGCAAAACCCCTTGCAGCCACAGGCTAACCCTTCCTACGGAGATTTTTACTTGGAAGGAAACCAAAACAATCCTATATTTGAAACAGAAGCATTTTGAAATGTGAATTTTGGACATTTAAATTGCTTATGAATAGTGAAAGCAAAGGAAAGCAAAAGCAAGTAATTTCACCTCATCCTTTCGTAAACAGAAACCAAACTCCACTAAAAAGGAGAAAAGAAAAACAAAGCAGCAGAAGCTGGCAGAATCAGTGACAACCAATCACCTGCGGTTTTCATCCAGCACATCCAAGACCTGCTGGTAAGCCCTACGAGTGGAAGACTGGATAAACGACAAAATGCCACGAGCAGAGTAAAGATTAATTCCATCTTCAGGTAACATATTGGGAGGACAGACACGAGCCTGTTGCAGTGATGGGGTCACACTGTTTGTACAAGCACAGTAAATGAAGAGAGAAATACTAGAGTCAGATTTTAAATTAAAAAAAAAAAAAGCTTTTCAGATAGACCCCATTCCAAAATGCTTATTGCTTGCTTTTGGTTTACCCTTCTCCCACCACTGTAAAGTAACAGTCCCAAATTCCACTAGTGTGGGGATTATGAGCTACATTTACATATGTTCATTAGAGGCAAACCCAAGTAGTAATAAGGACACAGTTCTGATCTGTAATACAAGTTAGTTCTACAGAGTGCTTGTACAGCTAAATCTGTACCTGCTGAAGTCAGTGTTTAAGTCCCCACTGACATCAATGAGAGGAGTATTTTCACAAGCACTGGCATTTTAACAAAATCCTACACATCATCTCTTTTCAAAAAACAAGCCTTTTTCAATAGGGAAAATCTCACAGAACCCTTTCAACAAAAATTTTTGGAAGCTGTGATCAAGATAATATTTCGATATACACATGAACAAGTTTAAAGGCAAACTATAACAAATTCCAAAAATAATACAAAATTCAAATCCCAGTGACAACAAATTACATGATCTAACTTGTTGACTATGATGCAAAAAATATTATTTAAAATATGCAGGACTGACACGGCCATATGGATTATACAATTAGTTTTGATGAACTGCCTATGATTTGCTTATGTTTCCTTCCATTCGAAGTGACTTTATTCTCATTTCCTGCACACATCAAGACTTTTAATCTTGATTTAATCTGGAAACTTTAATTAAAGGTGAGATGCTTTTTTAACAGGAATTAATTTATGTTAACTTAATAGTAAATATTAACACACATGCAAACCAAGTGAGAGCCACTGTACCCTTAAAATCTTGGGTTAGTTTTTATTTCTAGATTAGCACCCATATTTCAACACATCTCCTTGCCACTCATGCTTTGCTACACAGCTTTGGATTTCGAATGTCAATCTTTTTGACCTTGGCATTTTAATAAAACATTAATGCTGAGTACTTGGAAGCTTTGGTTTGATATCTGGTTAATCTCTAGCTCGGTCAGAATTCTGTGGATACTCTTACTTTGAATAGAGCTGCTCTGCAGTGGCTGGCAGCAAGATCACAGAACTGAGTTAGAAAGAAAGTTCCATTGAACAGACTGAATCAAAGAATGTCACGCAAGTGTCACCTCACCCACGGCAGAGTTCAGCCACCTGGGCTTCAAGGGACATTCCAAGACTGCAGTAACTGGTGCTTGGCTGATACAGGGCATTGCTCATTACCTAAAGGGCAGGTATCTTTTCATGCTGCCATACACCACATTTCAATAAATATCTGGTTGCTTCCTTACAGCTTTTATTGTTCTCCAACACTTGTAGAACCCACCTTTCTTCTACATTTATGATGACTTCTACTTTGTAATCAATGGTAGTCGTCACACCCACATATTTTACTCTGGAATTACACTAGAAACGCCAATATTCAGTAGAAAAATATCAAGCAGCAGGGGCAAGTTCAAAATATTGCCACTAAAATGAATCTATCAGAATTTTTAATCTGTGTGGATTTTCTGGATTGAGGCAAATGAGTGAAGAGTCAAGGCCTGAACTCACAGTTATGTTTTACATTAAAAGTAATTTCTGCTGTTCATCACTTCAGAGATTTACAGAGTAGGGTGAAAGACAACTTCAAAAAAAAGTAGCAAATAATATTTAGACATATTGCAAAATAGAAGACATTGTGGAATTCCTGCTGTCCAGAATGGCATTACTGTAAATACTGTAGCAATGATATTTGCATACAAAGACTTCTGTATATACTAAAAAAAAATCTAAAAAATTAAAAAGCAAATGCAAAAACCCCCAGTTTAACTAAGACTGTACAGCTCCAGAATTAAGTTACATGTGCTGATTAAATTCAAAGTGTATATAATAAGGAAAAATCAAGAAAAAGGAGAATAATTCTATGAAGGGAACAAAGGCCATGACTGGGGGGGTGAAGAGAAAAGCAAAATTTTTCTTCTATTTTCCTTTTGAGGATTTGAAATTACGGTCCTGTAAACATCTGGTAGTCCTTTGGACTATGTCAGAGACCATGGAGAAGAAATATAAATACACAAATCAGCCCAGATAACATAAGAAAAAAAAATTTCTGCCATAAGGAAAATTCTCTAATATGTAGTATGAGCACTTATCACTAAACATGGTGGCTATCCTCATTTCCTCCTCCATTTTTAGGTAAATGGTCTTACTTGGAGGTATAACTCCGTTTCTTATTTCTGGAAAGAATTCTTATATACAGCTCCAGCCACTTATTTTATTATTCCCTGGTTACAGACACCAGTCAGCTCCAGGGCTTGGAACCAAACCAAACAACGTAAAATTACAGACATTACTATAAAGAGCACAGTAGCATTTTGCTGTATGCAGAGGTTTTAGCTTATCAGTAATCTCCCCTAAACCTTCTCAAAGCATTTGTGATGCAGACAGACTTTATTTCAGATATTTCTCTGACTTGCAGTTCCAGTAGTATCCAATGAGAAGTAAACAGATTTAACTTATTAAGGTTACTTTAAATTCTAGCACATAGACAGACGTGCACAGCATCACCTTTTCCTCCATGACTTGCATGAAGAACAGAATTTCTCAAACTGTGAAACTGAACTCTCTAGAAAGATGTGTTTTTCTAAGGAAAAGGCTGAAGCAGAAAGAAAATTAAGTGCTGCTCACTTTTCCATGCACTCTTGGTGGTTTGGTGACTTCCAATGCAGAAGGGGAATCCTGCCTTTAGCATTGGCTGGCAATGACCAACAAAAAGCTTTGTTTCTCCAGCTATTCAAAACCAGCCAAAGAATAAAGAGCCAAACAAAGTAAAGCTATTTTAAAATTTAATTGTCCCTTTCACTGGCTGTCAGGTGTTTTTCCCCATGCTCTTCACAGAGGGAAACAATTTGGCCAAGTTTGAGAAACCCTGAAGCAAAATTAGAAACCACACATTCAGTGTAGCTGTTTCAAATTTTATATTCTAAACTACAGCTACTTAGTCAGAATATTAGTATTGCAGAGAGCTACAGAATTAGACACTCTTGATTTTTATATACCAGGTAACATTCAGGCTTACGTGCAATCCTTAGTCGAAAGAGGTGACTGGAACCGTGGCATTTTATTTCTTGGGACAGTATCTGATCTGTGCCACCTTGAATAATAATTGTAATCTCTTAAGTAAGCATCCTTAGAAATAGAGGGATTGTAATTTAGAGAGCTGTCATTATTGCTGCACAGACAGTTATTGTACCAGCAGGTACTTGTTAGTCCCAGGATTTCTAAGAGCATTAGAGAATTACTGACTTTAGTGAAGCCCAGCTGCCAAAAAAATCCTCAGAACTGTCTCTGCATGCAACTGGGTGAGAAGAAGACAAAGACAATGGAAGAGAAACTACTTGTGCCATGTCGAGAGCACTGTGATAGGGAGCCCAGCCAACTCTCACTGGGACCTGACAATCTATTCCAGAATGTTTAATTTTGCCACCTTGTAAGTACAACACTGGAATTCACACAGTACATCTGCATATTTTGTCCAAGGAAGACAACAGTATCCTAGATTAAAACTTGAGAACTGTAGCTGAATTTTGAAAACAAATGTTTTAAAAGGCAGCGCTCCAAGTGCCTCTTCGATGGAGTCCTCATCACAGCATCTGAGTAGCCCATCATGTGGACTTCCTTTTCTATTTGAAGATGTGAACCAGATTCACACAAGCCAAAAAAAAAGAGCTGATTTTTGTCAAGGTAGAGCACCACAGTATTTGTTACTGCAGAAGTAAACTATTTTTTCAGCCAGCAACACTGCTTGTAAGAACCTTAGGAGCGGCTCGTTTCTTGTATTTTTCTATCACTGGAAATTAGTATTTCCAGATGGTAAAGGAATTTCAGGGTGATATAAATGAGGCAACAGGTGCACAATTACATTTTCTGTGGTGCAAAGAATAGGTTTACATGAAATTTGTCCTTTTTTATGCAGTTTACACTCTGTGTCCTCTGGGCTTAAATTGTGAGGAAACAAGAGCCAAGAGGTTATTTTTTTCACCAAGCACAGAAGGCCTGCCCTTCCTGCATTCTTGGGAGCCACACAGGTTCCACTGTGAACGTGGTGTTTTTACAGTCTGAATCCACAGAACTTTCTCCTGAGGGTTTGCCAGGTACAAAGTCACATTCTCCACTTGGAAACTGACAAAACCCGGAGGAGGGAGGAATGTCAGACTCAGCATCACAGAGTGCCACAGCATGTTAAAGTGATTTTTTTTTTTTTTTGGATCATATTGAATCAGAAGAAGCAATTATGACAAAGAAAGAAGCCATTTCTAGGAACCGCTGTGATTTCAAAGCAGATGATCTAACATTAGACTCAGCATAACTTCTGTCATAAGAAAACAAGCACTTGGGAGGACAAGAGAAAAATGAAGTTCTACTAAAATACATTATCTGCAGGTCAGCAAGTGCAGAATGCTGCAGTGAAGACGGAAATCTTCCACATGGGCAGCGAGAATACAGATCAGAAGACTCAATATAATCTAGCTGTTCTTTTTCACTCAAGCAAGAGGAAAGATCCTGGATCAATCAAAAAGATACAATGGAAAGTGCTTGGCAATGGAATTTTGATTTATTTGACAGACCTTATCAAGCACTAGCATGGGCATCAAGAGAGGGAAACTCATCTCCAGGTGTGTCATAATTTCCTGGCTTTTGTAAATGATAAACTGAGTCATGCCAGCTGCCAGTTATATGTTCCTTGATCACAGACTTTTTAATTTTACAGGGTTCCAGGTGCTTACTGTATTGCTAAGCCTCTGAAGGATGAAAAGTAGATTTAAAAACTGTGACAGCAAATAACATTCAGACAATGTAAACCCTATAATTCTGTAAACCCTGTAATTCTATATATAACTATTGAGTGACAGCAAAGCACATGAGTGAATTTTACAGATTTAGGATTTTCAGATTCAAGAAGTCCAGAGAAGTGTGAGAAATCTGACAGTAACTACAGGCAGGGCTGATCTTACTATTTTCTCAGATGGCTGGCATGGCCCATGACTTTTGGAAGACTAAACTAACACGGGAAGCAAGTGAAAGGCAATCTCAAGAAATTGCAAGAATTTCTTTACCATCTGTTTTTCCTTTTAAGTGCAATACAGCAAAGACTGGCAAAGCAGAGCTGGCAGCATCAAAGGGAGAAGAGTTTCCACGAGAAGCTTCCATCACATGAAGTCCATCTACTCCAGCATGTACCATGTCCAAGCTACCAGATGGGCAAGAGAAAGCCATTCTAAAGTGACATTCCAGTGTGTCCAGTCCAATGGGACATAACTGGGTAAGTGACATTTGGACAACGAGGAGGCTGATACAACACCCAGAGACTGAGCTGATCAGGAGCTTAAAGATGGAAATCTAAGTTTTGCCAGCTCAGTAAATATGTGTGACTCTGCAGACCTGAGCACCTAGATGTGCAATCTATAAACCTGTATGAACTGAAAGTCTGATTAAATAAGAAGGGAAAGGTATGAAACAATATTTCCATGAATATCTGGAAGAGAAGGAGAACTATAACATGTCTGGAACATGCATCAGAGTACATTTCACCAGTTTAAGCCACACTAACAGGTGGACAGATATATGGTACACATGGTATCTCCTAGTGCCCCTGCTGTATATAGAAGAAAACAGGCATTTCTAGGACATAATCCACTTGATCTACTTTAGACTAAAAATAGGTAGACCCTAACTAGGTTATGCACTTATTTCCCTCTAGTTACTGAAAATTAAATTTTATGGTGATTTAGCAAGTGTTATTCAGTCTACACTGGGACAGATGAATCCCATCCTTTGAATTTTAAATCTGAAGCCTTTTCTTAGGCAAGTATTCCTTATGGCAGCTATATTAAAATTCATATATAAAAGATTTCCAAATGCTACATTGCAAAACTAGTTATTTCCAGGTGGAAAGATTCTGTCACTCAGAATAAACCATGATTAATCCAAGACTACCATAGCTAAAAAAAATTTACAGACATACACGTCTTCAGAAAGCACCTTAAGAACTGTTACCTTGGATGGTAACGATAGATGAAGTTTCCAATTCTAAATGCTCCTTGCCATTTTGGTCAGAAAAGATTAAGATACATATACTCACAGATTCCAATATATGAAGCAGTGACACCAAAGAAAAATTACTTATTCTAATATCTATGAGGAAATAAAAATATTTCTTCTTCTATGAAAGAAAATCATTGTAATATCAACAGGGAGAGAACAGGGAACATTTTGATGCACAAAGAACTCAATTTCCTGAAAATTCAGGAGGAAAAATATTATACAAACTCAAAACCTGAAAAAAATCTCCTGAAATAACAATTCATGGTAACTGGTAAAACCAACTGTGAGCCCACAAACACTTCCACCCATCCAATGCAAGAAGCCACCTCACTAAACAAAACCCACAGAAAGGAAGAAAAATGCTGGCATTATAATAGTTAAAATTGTGTATTTGCCAAAACATACAAAACATTAGTTAGGAAAAGCAAACAAGGAGAAGGTAAGGAGCAAAGGAAGTGTGTCCCAAAGCTGCAGCAGTGGCCCTGCAGGCGGGGCTGCACTCACATGGAATCGTTGCGGGCCAGCTGCCCGTTCTGCCGCGTGGCGTTTTCGCTCATGGAACGCTCTCTCTTCAGCCTTCCCACCGAGCGCACCTGCAGCAAAGGAGGAAAAGAGACATAAAAGCCAGAGAGTTCCAGCACACAACTCTGTGCCCTGGAGGTTTGTCAGTCAGATGGGCCCTCATATACAAAGGGGTCTCACAGTGGTTAGGGAGAAAACTGATGACAGGATCCAGTGCTGGTACATGTAAAATCAATGTCCAAACTTACTGCAAACCTGTTGTTACCTATCCATGTGATCTGATGGCAAAATTATGAACCAACAGAATTTTGAATATTCTCTGGAGATACTCAAAGCCCTCTGGACACAACCGTGAGTAACATAGTCTAGGATGACCCTGCTTGAGGGAGGCTGGACTAGATGACCTCCAATGGTCCCTTCCAGCCTTACCCATTCTGGAATTACTTCCTGTCACCAGAGATAAACATATTTCTACTGTATTTTATAAGTCTACAGAATATGCAGCTCCATAAATAATTACCCATTTTTAAAGTGTCAAGTGCCATTATTCACTTGGATGCCAATGTTATACCATTCTTTGAAGCTGGTTTTCAGGGTTTTGTTAACACTCATTAATTCTGTGAGGTGTTGTATCATCTAGCTATGAAGTCCAGAGCTTAACTATATACATTACAACATCTAACTATATTCAATTACAAGAATCTTTTCTTTTTGATACTCTGTAAATAAAAAAAAAAACTTGCAGCTTTCTCTTCAGTACAAGGATTTTTTTTGTTAGAAGTATTTGAGTAGTTCTAATTATGACTTTGTTTTTGTAAGTAGTGAGTAAGCTTGCTGAGCATGGCAATCCCATGCCATCTGCCACTTCAAAGTCTAATCAGAATGACTACAGTGCTAATAACAATATTTTTCTATTTTCCCAACATATGTCAGCACCAAGTTGATCTGCATGACAGTAGAAAAATCATTGGTGATTTCACTTTCTTTGGTAGAATGCTTCTCATCTAAGGAAAAAGCAAAATAAGTACTGGCCTCTTCACTTTGAGGTGTCTGCTGTGGAGGTTTTTCTAGGTCCAAAAAATCTAGCGGTCGATCACTAAGAGAAATAACACGGGGAGGAGTTTTCAATGCCAGTGGTTTGAATGGAGTAGACTGAAGAATGTCAAGGTCTGCTGGTCTGGAAAATGGAATGTCTTCACTATTACCTGCAAGAACATCAGTTGTCAATAGAAAGCAAACTGTTCTGAGGCCTGAGGGCCAGTGCTACATTTCAAAAGAACATCACAGCAGTTACTCCCCCTGCCTATGCCAAATGATGAAGTATAACCTTGTTTAAGAGGTCTTGAATGTTAAAAACTGCTGTTAAATTGCTCATAAAGACCACATTAATTGAAATTTATTTGAGCAGTTATCCCAAGTAACCCTGAGCCACATCAACTCTTATTGCAAATGAAAGCACTCAAGAAACAGTCCTATCAGCAGTGTATTTGACTGGGGACATCAAAGCATAAAATATATGCATGTCACACATTTTGCAAACTGTAAGACCTTCAACACTTCTGGATCTGTCACTGTAAAGCCCATGACCACAAAGACTAAAGTAATATCGATGGAGTCCACACATAACAGACAGATTCTTAACAATATTAGCATTCTGATTAAAATCAAACACATTATAGACAACAAGTATAGAGTCCATCCCCAAAACTTGTTATAATTGTTTCAGCTAACAGTTAATTACTAAAAATCAGGTGTAAAGCAATAAATATTATTTTTTCCTCCAAAAATAGCATAGCAAGATGAAACATCAGCAATTAAACCTTCTGTTCATAATTAATTCATCAGCTGTTTCCATTATAAGCTACACCAAAACTATTCATGAAGCATTTTCAGAGCTTAAGAAATTTCCCAAGTTAAAGAGCTTTAACTGCTTGAACACCAGAAAGAATTTTACAGGTTGTTCTTTTAAAAATGACATCTCAATGTATATTTTTTCCATCCAGAAATCTGAGGAACTAATTTACATTTTCACCTGCACTGCGATGCAGACATACCTGCCACTACAATCCGCTCTGGAACCTGCATAGTCACACTGGCATTTGGAAATCCTTCCTGGCTGCCCTTGTCCAGGTCAGCATTCTGAGGAGCCACTTTGAGTTTCTCCGGGACTCTCATGCGCTGGCTGATGCCCTCGGTGTACTCCATCTCGTACTGCAGCCGGTTCATCTCTGCCATCTCGGCAGCCGGGGAGGGGAACGCGGCCCCACTCATCCTGCCAAAGGGAAACCAAAACTCTCAGAGCACTACATGAACCCAGCAGCAAGTATGGAAAGGAAACGCTTTCTTCTGATCACCAGGGAAGGAGGAGATCCTAACTGAAGAGCTTTATTTAAAGGAACAAATAATGCAGTAAAATTCATAGGAAGTGTAGTCACAAAGTGCTGAGAGGTGCAGGCAATGAAACAAGAACAAAGTGATGCTGTAGACGATGCTCAAATTGAGGGTCCTCAAATTGAGCAAATTGAACAAATAAAAAAAATCAAAACAAACCAACCTAGAAACTCTGCAGGTAAAGTACTATTCCTGCACTGGCTGGCAGAAATAGAAACATAAACAAACACATCAAAGAATTGGTAGGATTGACAGGAAATCTATTCAGGATTGGTGAGAAATCTAAATTATTGATTTGCATTTACACAAATCCAGTATACAGGTAAGTTGAGAAAATGGCTGAAGTCACATAAAACTGCATCTTGAGGCAGGGGAATGACAGAAAGGACTCAGCCTGGGCAGCAGCCTCCTGCTCAGTCACCCAGATCTTATCCCATCCTACAAGGACAAAGTTCCTTATCAACAGCCTGTCAAATCAGCTCAAAACTGAGCATATCCATAACCCTTCCAGATGCAGCAATTCCTTAAATGTCTCACTTCTACGTTTCTCTGTAAATTAAAATCTTATTTTTGCGGAACTGATGAAAGATGGGGAGGAGAGAGAACAAGACTTTATTTAAACTTAAAAGAGTTTGCCAATACTTTATATATACATTTTCCTAGAAAAGGAGTGGGATTTCAAATGAAGCAGTGGAGGAGTTTCCTAGAAACTGGCCTGTATGAAACTGACTAATGCAATTGCGGGGAGCTGTGTCAAAGACCAAGGTAACTGGGGTCAAGAGAAAAAAAGAAATCCTAGAGCTGCACCTGGGGGTGGCTGGAAGGGAACATCAGCTGGGAGAAGCTGATCACATGCAGTGGTCCTTGCTGATGACTTAGACCCATATAATGGTTACAGGTTCGGTTAAGAGACACCCAGAAGCTGCATTTGGAGTGGGGCTGGAAAGGGGCTCCCAGAGGAAACACTGAGCTGCAAGAACTGGTTGTGGGAAACTTTTCATCTAGGCAATGGCTGGGGGCCTTGTGAACAGATCACACTAAGATGATTGTTAGTTTTAGGGTGAGGATAAGAAAACAAAGTTTCTAGACATATATATATATATACATACACAATATGCAAATACAGCTTTCCTGGCAAACCTGCCCAAGCAAAGCACAGCTTACTCTAGCACGAAATCTATTAGTGGTGCTGCTTAAGTAGGTCCCTAACTGAAGTAACCCATCTTGGCAAAAAGGCAGGGTTTGCCACTAAAATTGCAACAACATTCCTTTACTATTTTTGGCAGCAAGGCCACATCTGCTGCTGTGTGTGCACTTTGCTGAGCTGAACGTGCAGAACTCTGAGAGCAAAAGGCCTCAGTGCAGAGCAGCCACAAGGCAGGTGAGACAGCCCACAAATCCTCCCTCCCTCCCACCATCTCACATAAGCAATACTTCCACATTTACCAATAAAACCTTGAGCTAGTAACCTTCAGACAATGGAGAGAAGCACAGAGAAAGATCTGGATCGTGTAACACACGAATGCACACACACACACAGAGTACATCCAAGATGTGATGCACCTGGCAGTCCATCCTGGGAGCCTCGGGGTTATTTGCAAGACTTACTATCACCACAGATCAAATAAAGTATCTCATTAATCTCAACGTGTCACTGTAGCACAGCAGGAGAACGGGTGATCAGGGAGCAGGCAAAAAGGTCACTGTGCAACCTTAAAAAAGGGTCTATGTAAACTTGAAAAAAAACAGTTTTAAAGGAAATACTTGAAGTACTGCAGATTTAATCCACCTGTATTAATGCTCACTGTTTGTATCAAGTGAAAGAAAGTGAAACAAACCATTTCATTAGAATAAACACTTTATAGCAGTTCAAGAGGTGCTTAAGCATGTCACTTCAAAAATTTTAACCTTTTCACATGGAGTTTTTTCATCCCTGCCCTTTGATTTAACAAACTGGATTTGTCCCTCTTGCAAGACGTTGGCTAGATCAGCCGGTGATACGAACAAAATACAGTCTTCTGAGATTTCCACATTCCAAAAGGTGCTTTTCATTTTAAACATTGTCTGGGATCAGTAAAGCATTTCCAGATCTGATAAAAATCATAATGTCAAGACAGAGACCAAATTTTAAGAACTTACAGTACCCAGAGTATTGACTGGCAACAGCTTTAGGCACACTCATTGCTCACATGACTTCATAAAAGGTGTTTCCCTGCGTGCTGCCTTTCTCATTTTGAAACACCTGGATGGCTTCAGTTTTAGGGAGCAAGCATCCCTGCCCTGCAGCAGTGTTTGCACCACAGCTTCCCTACAGCTTAGTGTGGCTTTTCGACACAAGTCTGCACAACAACTGCTTTCCAGCTGCTAGGTAAAACCTACACAACACCAGACAGCAGCAGAAGAGGCACTACATAAAGTATTTATAAACTAAATGGCACTGTGTGGGTTTAGCAGTATTTACCAAAGACCTACAGATACAAAACCTCAGTATCTTCCTACTCTAGTCTACTTTCTGTCTACTTTGTGTCACTGAGAACTGGATTTGCTGTCAAAGTGATTTCAATTTTTACTCCTTTTTATAAGAGAACAGCAAAACAAGAACCAGTGACATCTCAGCATTTTAATGAAGCTTCTGAACAAAACAAAGCTATTCTTTTTACAATGTCCTTGTTACACAAAGCATTTTACAGACAGCATTAATAAAAAATCAGGAAGATTGAGGATTTTAAGATTGATATTTACAGAACTAATTAAAGAGGCATGATAGTAGAAGTCTAACAACGATAAGACAATAAAAATCCAATCACAAATACAGGATAAATAGACAGAGAACAGCTGAACAGCAAATGAGCATCAGAAGCATTTACTCAAAGAGATAAAGGAAGGAAGAAATCCAGAGGAAAAGGCAAGAGAGAAAAAGAGGTTACAGAAAGTGAGTTATTATGTTCAGATAGACATAAGAGTACCTCCTTCTCCTAAACAAGAACATCAACAGAAGAGCTGGGGATGAAGCAATGCATACAAATGTGAGGGATGACTGTTTGGCAGCATTCTGGCCATAATCAGACATTGGCCATATCTGTGCTGCAACGGGGAATGTTCTGCACAGCGTGGAGCCCCAGATACAAGAAGATGAGCTCTGGTAACAGTACAGCTCTGGCAGCACTGAGATCAGAAGAGGTTTTACAACCCACACCAAACTGTAGCTTTTCCAGCTCCATTACTGTTTGTTCCTGATGTGGCTACTTCAAGGTCCTCTGGTCATGTGCACATAAGCTCCAAAGTGTTCTCTTGGCAAGTGTGCAATATCCTCGGACAAATAAAAAGGGGAAGAGGGAGACTCGGAGCAAAATTAAGGATACGAATTAAGGACCCAAAGGACTCTATTCTGGAGCCCCACAGCTGTCAGAATGGAGATCAGAGAGGCTGTGAACTAACAAAGCACGAACAGAACAACCTGAAGGAAAGGAGCACCAGGTGCAGACTAAACGCTGAAAGCTGTTCTGCAAAGTACAGTTACAGGTGCTGAACTTACACAATACACTGGTCCCTCTCTCTAGCACTGGGATGACATCAACAAAATGTACCTGTTACACACGAGCAAGGCTATATGATCACAAACCATTAAAGGCTGTATTCTTTCAAGTTTGTTTTACTCCAGAAGATTTTAACACAAAATATGTATTTTTTTTAAGTTACCAAAAAAAACCAAAATACAGGGGAACGTTAGCAGAAAAACGTCACTCTGACAACCATTTTTCTGAAACACCCAAATATTCACTGCGCTGTGGCGGCGTTAAGAGCATTCGGCAATAGAGGGGGTGTAGGTGCTTCCTTCCCTTTATGGAGGGGTTGTCACGGCGGGTCAGCCGGTAATGTCCGAGAGAAAGGCCGCTTCGCCCCCCGAGTGTCCCCGGGCGGGCGGAGCCCCGGCACAGGCGCTGCTCCCGCTGCCGAAACGCTCTCCAGAGAGCCGGCAGCGGCCCCGGCCGCGGGGCGAGGGCGCGGGGCAGAGCCCGAGGGGCCCCGGGTGGGGGCGGGAGGCGGTGCCGGCAGCCGGGAACCGGGGCGGGAAGGGACGGGCTCTGAGGGCACTGGGGCTGGGCGGACACACGGCCGCGGGCAGCGGGGAACACAGGGGCTGAAGGGGCTCCGCCTGCGAGCGCGGGGAAGGGCCGGCTGCGGCCCCACGGACAGGCCGAGCCCCCCAAGCGGGACTGGGGCCGCTGCCGCCAGGCCCCGGCGGTCCGTACTCACCCCGAGCGGCGGGAAGAGACCGGGGAGCGCTGCCAGCTCGGCCCGGCCGGGAGCGCGTCAGGCACCGCGGCACCGCGCCCGCACCGCGCTCCGCGGGTCAGCCACCAAACGCGGCCTGCGCGTGCCCATCGGGCTTCCGTAAGGGCCGCGTTCACGTGACTGAAGGCGGGCGGAAACGGCTCTCACCGGTGCCTCACGTGCGAGGGAGCCGGGGGCAGCCGTCTTTAGTGAGGGCAGGTGTGCGCCGCGCAGGCGCGCTGGGCTCCCCGGCAAGGTGACCTGCGGTGCGGCCCCGGCGGGCGCTGAGGGGAGTGGGTTGTGGTGCCCTGTCGAGGCTGTGCCGGGGTCGGTGAGCCGCGCTCGGTGCGGATACACGGAGGGGTAGCGTGTGCTGCGTGCGTGGAGAGTGTGTCTGGGTGTGTGCTAAGCCCTCGGCACAGCAGGGCACATCTGCCGAGCCCCAGCCTGCTGTGCCCTGAGCCGCTGCTCCGGAGCAGCCGCGCTGAAACAACCCCGCTGCTCTCTCAGCCTCGCGTCTGGCCCACTCCCGGTGCCGAGGCCCGGCCGGGCCGAACCAATCGCCGCCGCGTTACCATTACAGAGCATTTGTCACCAGGCGTGGGTGACAGCCATCCCCCAGCGCTCACGCCAGCTCTGACCAGCAGAGCACCGGCACCCCACGCCGCTGAAACGCCTCCAAGGACACCACTGTCTGACCCTTCCTGACACTGACTCCCAGAGGATCTAGGAGCAGCTGCTGCTTCGTAGTGTAACTCAACCTTTCAGTTCCATACGGGAAAAGACAGTGAAAGATGTTATTATATATAGCAGGTGTTTTTTTAAAGAAAATAAAGTAGCCTCAGCGCTTTCCCTGTATTTGGATTTATGGTTACAGTGTTTTGGAGGTCAGAAGGTGTAGCAGTTCCAGAAGCACTGAAGCATATATTGATCCAAGGCTTGCCACTTGCTAATTCAGCTCTTCACAAACATCAACAGCACTATTTTAAAGAGGCTAGTGGTCAGAAATATGATCTCCTACTAAATAAAAGTTGTCTAACATTGAGGATGATACAGTAGTTGCCTTAAGATAGATGATCTTACATTTGGCCTCCTTGAAACAAGCTGTGCCCTGAGCACATCTTACCTGGCAGTCCTCATCGTTCTGCATGTAGAGTCCTCATTTTTACCTCTTCTTTAACATTTCATAAACTATCAAGAGGATTTAATCTTTCAAATAAAACCAAACAAGAAAACCCCAAAGTAATTATAGTCTAAAAACTGGTTCTTCAAGCACACTAGAAATATGGTCCATCTCCTGTGATTCCCCATATATAATTTTATGTTAAGATCAGTTATGTGACTGTTTTTATTCCATTGAATAAATGACTCTTGTTAATAAATTCAGTGGTCACAGACAACTCACTTGATTTGTTCTGAGTCACAGGAAATCCTCCAGAAGAACTCCAGTGGGGAGTTCTAGTGTAGTATGAATTAACATTATGAATTAACATTAGTGGGTTATGACTGCCCATGCCCCCTATCTTCTGTCCCATCTCAAAAAAAAAAAAAATCATCAGGCTGTATCCCTTCCCCTCTGAGGATGTTCTTTCCATTTTTTGCATTGTGTACAGGTCCTTGCAGAAGTAACTTTCATTGACAGTTTGCAGATTTTGCTGTAGATATCCTTGATTTTCAGATCAGTGATTTAAAAGGCCATCCTTAACAATGTTGTATACAACACAATTTTGGTGTTTTTTCTTCCTTATTTTCATGCTGAAGTCTTGATAATAATTTTAGGTGTGCCTTTTTTTTTCTGCTGCTTATAGTCTGTTTATACCAAGCACCACACAGCTACTCACTCCCCACACCCCACCTCACCATGAGATGGGGAGGAGAATCAAGAAAGAAAATAAAATAGCACTTGTGTTGAGGTCAGAATGGTTTGATAATTGAAATAAAGATGTAATAATAATAATAATAATAATAATAATAATAATAATAATAATAATAATAATAACTGTAATAAACAGGAGAGGGACAGAAGGAGATAAACCCCAAGTAAGACAAGTGATGACAGTACAATTGCTCACCCCCTGCTGACCAATGCTAGGCTGGTCCCTGATCCACCACCAGCCTCCTCTTTCCAGGTAATTTCCCCAGTTCATATACTGGGCAGGACATTCTGTGGTGTGGAACTGCCCTTTGGCCAGTTCAGGGCACCTGTCCCAGCCATGCTTCCTCCCAGCTTTCTGTGCATCTTCTCACTGGCAGACCATGGGACACTGAAAAGTTTTTGACTTACAGTAAACACTGCTGAGCAACAACCTAAACATCAGCATGTTAGCAATATAAACTATCAGTTAACAATATAAATTCTCATACTGAATCCAGAACAGCCCTGAACCAGCTGATAAGAAGAAAAACCCCAGCTCCTCACAGCATCCTGTGTAGGAATATGTCTAGGAAGAAAGCTGGCATGCAGAGACCCAGCTTGGGTGTTTACACTCAAGTGCTAAACTTGGAGTATAGTCCAGGTCAGAGAGAGTGTCTTTCTGAGGACAAACTCTGCCCACTGTGTTTTAATCAGGTAACTTTTTTTTTTTGCATGCACAGATAACGGACAGGCTTCATAAGCACTGAAAAGGAAAAAAAAAAGCCAACATGGAAATTGATCTTTTATTTAGTCAAAATATTTTTATTTGGCTATATTTAGCAGAATACAGCCCCCATTGTTAGCTCATTATTCCTGATTTCTCATGTGTCCATTCTTTCAGTACAATATATTAACAACTTGCACCTCATCAGCACTTTCCAGTTAAGGCTCCCAAAGCATTCACAGACATCAGTTAACTAATCCTCACAATAACTGTTAGCAGTAGGGAAGTAAAATGATCTGCAGCTGCAGTGAGAAGTTAACATCAACTTTTTTAAAGTTTTTCTTTGATTTCCAGTGTCTACCTTGTATTATGCCAGGCTTGACGAACATGTGTCCCTGCAGTTGTATTTCATGCTTTTGAAAGAAAGACTCGGCTTGAGCACTCAAAATCTAAAGCTATTTATCAACATTTTTCTTTAGTAACTTGTTGAAGGCTACACAAAAAGTGAGCAGTGGAATTCGAAACTGGGGACAAGGCCTAACTTCCAGTTATGTGCTATACTATGAGACATAACTGTCTGTAACTTACCTTTGGACTTTAAAGCCACAATCCATACCCTTCTCCTTACACACTATCCTCTACTGATCACATTTCCAGCAGGCTTCAGCCTCAGGTACTCATAGCAAGTTTTACATGAGAGTCTCCAGAGTCATCGATTCTATATTGTATACAATGCCTTTGGATGACTGCAATGAGCTTTAATGAAAAAAAACCCCAACACTAGCACCCCAACAACCTCCCAAGCAACAGGTGTGGTCTTCATCTTTGAGTATTTAAAGCAAACTTCAGAGTTTATGGGAAAATCTAGTATGTGATTGTTTTAAGGAAAACAATCAGGCTTGATTCAAATGAAACAGTATATATTAACTTGACATTAATACCTTCTTATCAGTAGTGCATCTGCAAAGAGATTCTTCATAAAACCCTCTAAATTCACAATTATACCTTACAAACAGAAGTACTATGACTGTTCAAGCAAACAATAATTTTAAAATAGCCATTCAGTTCATGTAAATGGTGTCTTCACGTTAGCTTCATTGTAAGATACTGGCATGGAACACAGACAAAATCTTTTCTTAGTTAGGTTAACACTGAAAATTCAAACAGTCAGACAAACACAATGCAAGTATTTTAACAGAAAAAATATAAAATTTCACTGGCTTAAAAAAAACATCTAAATGAGAAATCCTGGTTATTTCACTGAATTGCTAGACCCTACATTTAAAATGGTGCATTTACAGAACTATTCAGATGAATTAGGCTTCTTTTGTAACACTAAATACTGGAATTCTGATAGATTGTGCAAGTATTAAAAAATATTAACATTTTAACATTAACATTATAATTTTAAATAGCCTTGCAAGTGCAATGTTATAAATATTAAAAAACCCTCAGAGCTACAATTTTATATGATTTATATGAGCAAATGAAAGTGCTTTTCAAGTATTTATGTTCATTTACAGTTGGATTCTCTTGTATAAGTCAGTGCTTAGATGGTACAATTTAAATATCAGTCTTTTTAAAAATTCTGGATGCATACATTTATCTGGTAAGTGGTTTCATTTGCAGATATGCATGCTAAATATTTAAATACAGAATACAATTTGTGATAAATATTTAAATATGAAATGTTGCAAAATGGAAATATAGATTTTGTTAGGAATCACATCCTGATGGGTGTGATAACCTGATAATGCCATAGGAGCCCTTCAGGTATACAGTAATTGTTAATTCTAACAAAATCCCAAATTATATGGTAAAAAGTTTTCCTTCAGCAGAGACAAAAACATGTATCATAATAGAGGCCCAATACTATCAACTTTGAAGAACTCAAAGACTGCATTATCTGTGTCAGAAGCCATGGAATCTAACGAAAACTTGCCAACACTTTCAATTAGTCAGCCCTTAGCCACAGTCACTCTGGAGCACACAACAAGTGCCTGTCATTGCTGTCCTGCCTGCCCAGTGCTTGGTGTCATTCCCTCTCTGGCCAGTCAAGCACCTTTAGCACCACAGTGATGTAAAAAACATTGTATTCCTGTTTGCCAGCCAGAGGAAGGGTGAGGTACATGGGGAGATACTTGTTTATTAGACAAGAAAACCAAACCAAAACAACTCTCAATGAATCACTATATAGTTAAAAGTGCACTGAAAATATTTGCTATTGAACCCTATCTGTCATAAATGCCAGATTGTCATCTTAAACGATATCCACTTGGAACACTGAACATATGTAAGCTGGTACAGGAGCGTTTAGTTTGTCTTGCCGTTTGAAAAGCACATGACACAAGGCAGCATTAACATCTTTCATTAAAGATCTGGTGATGCTGCAGTTTTATGGTGAAGATGCAGCTCAGAAATGACAAGGTTCAGCAGAAGCCCCTGCAGATGCCATTACAAGCTTTCTCCAACAAAGTGCTTTGTCATTTGCCAAAGACAAAAGTCAAACTGTTGCCCTACCTCACCACAGTGCTGCACTGGCAATTTATAATTGTCTTTCCAGATGCAGCTGGACATTAATAAATTATAGCTCTTTAGAGTTAGGCAATTCTTTGTAATGAAAGCAGAGTTTCATGTTCTGTGAAGAATGGCCACTGTTTAGATTGGTCTCTTCATGCAGACCTGACAACGACTGATGATATTTTCTAGTTGTCCTGCTTTCAAAGTCTGTGGCACAGGTCTCCTAAAAGAAAAAACCCAAACATTCAATTTTTTTCTTTAAAAACCAGGGAGAGACAATGAGACTTTGGATATGGAATTACTGACAACAACCTTGAAATCCTTGCCTCACTGAAAATATCTGTGTGCTACAGAATGCCCCTGAACCTAACAAAGAGGGGTGTCTAACCTGAGGGGAATTACGAAGGAATCCCCCACAGGTTTTGCAGGCATTTATTGTCTCCTTGGGCACTGGGATGCAGGGAAGTACAGTTTACCTGAACATTCTTCTTGGATTTAATGATGCCAACCAGAAGCTGTAGGAATTTGTGTAGTAGTTGCATGTCCCTCTGCCATGGCACTCTATGAATGGGACGGCCCGAAATTCTTCCAGACAAGATCCAGGAGATGCCAATGCTTGGCCAGAAGCTTCTGAGCCAGCACTTGTGTACTGTAACCACCAAAACATTTTTATGAGAACTTGTCTGTCAGCTTTTAGCAAACTGCAGGCAAAAAAAAAATCTCTTTCTAAAACATACCATATGTTCTGTGGTATATCTTGGACAAAACAAAATCAATGCAGATTTATTTGATAAAACTTACAATGAAGCACAGAACCCTTCTGAAAATTAAAGCAGTTATGGTATTTCTAAAGTCCCTGCAAAGGCCTTTTTCAGGTCCATGAATGCATGAAACTAACCAGTACAAAGACTAGAAGGCTGGCTTCTGTCCAGCTGAGGACAACAGTAACTACATTACAAATAAACTAAATTGGTGGGAGTGTGTTTTCATATTTTTTGTTGCCTTGATTCCTTCTCCAAACACAAAAAGCACAAAAGGCATTTTCCTCCTCTGATGCTGGTAAACGCTCATAGAAGTAGTTCTTAAATAATTCACAACAGTATAAAATTGGATAGAAAATACCACCTGACTTTACTGATGTTGGAAACATTCAAGTTGTTTCAACCAAGTGCTAAAAAAATTCTCTCATTCATTTCCGAGTTTGTTATTATTACTTCTTGGGGCCAAATCACAGGAGAAACAAGAATTTCACACTAGACCTAAAAGGACTTTACATTATGCAAAGAAAGAGGGATTTACAATTATTTTACTTTCATTCACTGGCATCCCTATGACATCCCACAAATATGGGTAACAAAGATTAAATGCTACATCCCCTCTATTATAAATACACTGTTATTCCATAAGCAGTTCTCAATTTGCAGTTACACTATGAACTTTATTCACTCATATCTAATTATGGCATCAAAATTGCTGAGGCAGTCTTTTGTAGACAGTGTTCTGCATTTATTTTGATTTTAGCTCCCTGTGCAGTTCAACCCCAAGATCTGATTTTTAAAAGAACTTCCTGGCATGGAAGTTGGTCACTTATTTCTACATTTTTGTGTTCAGGACCAGTTTCACCATTCCACTCCCCAAATCTGTTTCCCAGATCTTAGCATAACATGTGAAAGTGAATGCATGCAGTTATTTTTGTCAGACTGAAATCCTTTAGTACTTCTCATGTTTTCTGCTTTTCTTTCTGCCACCTATTTTTGTGAACAGATCACAATAGTTGTTTCTATGCTTTTGGAATTGAATAAGAAAGAATAGAACCATTTTCTACTTCTTGGCAGAGGCAAAAAAAAAATTAACAGTTATTAAGAAACAAATGAGCTATGAACAGCCAAAAACACTAATGAAAATGAGAAGACATAAAATTAATAAATCAAGTTGTTATATCCTTACCATAACAAAAGAAAAACCCTTCCAGAGAGACATCCAGCCATCTGGACATGCAGGAACTACAGTTGTTTGGCTGTGAACTGCTATTACCATTGCAGCTCCTTCACAGACGACACACCTGGGAAGGAGAGCAAATACACTCAGTGCAGACATGAGGGAAAACATGAAAGCAGAACAAGCTTCTACCTTCTAGGATGGTAGCTACCTCATGGCAGGGCTTGCTATGAATGCTGCTACTCACACAGATTTCTGTGTTTAATGAGGAGATAAGTGAACTGAAGGTAACCCATATACCTTACTTTGCAGGGCCTTTGCAATCTGCTAGGAACACCAGACAAAAACTGTTTTAAGATGGGAAGTAATTCCAGAACATTTGAGGTTCTTAATTTTGCCTTTAATGAAGTAACGAGCAAAATTTTACCTTTTTCACGTGCTCACTACTTTATGTTGTTCTGGTTTAGATCAAAGTTCTGTACTTCTGTATCTTTATTTCCTAAGATTAGAAAAAGTATTCTTTATTTCCTAAATGAGGAAACTGAAGCTGAGCTACTGGACTGCAACAACTGAGTAGGGCAGGAAAGAAGGTCAAAGTACAAAGCCTGCTTTCCCACCTTGAATTTTGCTGCTCTAGGTCTTTAATGCTCTTAGAACTTTTCTATTAAGTTGCTCTTCATCTCAGCTGTTCTAAGCAACTAGAAAGGGCCACACTTCCACAAGGGTGTTTCATAGCTGGGAACCTTCAGCCCAGTTCACAGTGTTCTTCACCAACTACAGTTAATATATCATTCAGAACTGAAACCAGAACTTGATTTGTGCTGTATTCTAAATAACAAAGCTGCCTTTATTTAATTTTAGTCTGTCTCTGATATACACAGTGGTAGGGTCTTTAAAAACAAAATCCCTGCAATCAGCAGGACTGTGTGCCATTTCCTTATGTTGGCTCTGCAGCAACAGGCCCTGTGGTGGGATCCTAGCTTTATTCTAAGTTTTCTTGAGAGTATCAGTGAATATTTGACATACTTAGGTGAGTAATCAAAAACCAGGCTGTTGAAGTCAGTGCTTGTACTGGGTGAGATGGGCAGGTCTTTGCCTAAGATTTGCCACTCAAAACAATTTACAATGCCTCTGTGGTTCCCGGGCAGATGAGTTAAAATTCCTGTCCTCTTACCTGCTTATGTGGGGCTCTAGTGCCCTGCCAGAAATGGGTGCCATGTCTGGTGGCATTACCACTGCAGTGGACAGCCAGTATGAGTAGTCATTGCGAGAAGCAAAGCTACAAACATCGTTGGTACTACAGAACAAGAATGGCATGGTGCTGAATCTCTGCAAGCAGCTACCAGCTGTTCCTAGAATACAAAAGAGGAGGG
The DNA here is from genome assembly GCA_013399225.1 of Rhipidura dahli. Taxonomy (NCBI): domain Eukaryota; kingdom Metazoa; phylum Chordata; class Aves; order Passeriformes; family Rhipiduridae; genus Rhipidura; species Rhipidura dahli. The sequence continues at coordinate 435,181 of VXAC01003306.1, read as the reverse complement.
GTTTGTGACAGATAGGAGATTATATTTAGTGCAGTGACCAGAAAAGACCATGATGGCACCCAATCTACTACAGTAAAAATTAAAACAGTTGGTAACTATAAGAAGTTTCTGCACAGTAAAATTATCTGAAAGCAAAATGCTTCTTGTTTGTACAAAAATATTTATATAATAAACAAGGGTTAAGAACAAAATCTGTTAAAATAATACAATCTTCTGGAATGGTATCAGTCCTTGACACAGGGGCGGGGATTCAGCTGCTTAAACAAAAGTTTCTGGTGACATTGTTCACACCCTAAGGCAGCCCAGTTAGGCTCCAAAACCCGCAAGATTCTCCTTCACATCCTGTGGCACTACTGTCAGCCCAGTGCAAATGCTGTGAAGGTTTATACTAGACATCTGTCCATAAGTAACTGAATTCCTCCTCAAAAAACTTTAAGGTTATCAACAAGGGAATATGGGAGTGCAGGAAAGAAAGGTGTCTAAATCATGGTTCCTGAATTGACTCCAGGCCACTCTGGAGATGGACGGTTGAAACCAATGTTTATTTCAGCCACTTACTGTAAATTTGGTTTCATGACAACTTAGCATTACTGGACTCTAAGAAAACAATCTGAAAGTTTTTACCAATACAGTACCAAGATCTTGTCCATGTGCTCGTTCATTTCCTTGTATGAAAAGCAGAGAATAGCCAACATAGAGCTGGGATGTCCCACGTGGGCACGAAGGAATCTTTGTTGTCTGACTGTGCCGGGTAAAGATAAACCCTCTTTTTCTTGGGCCAGCAGTGATAATACCTGGTGATCCAGGTAACCCCTGCAGACCTGGGAAGCCAATCAGTCCAGGTTGTCCTGTGGAGGGGAAATAAATATGTCTGCAAGTATTATAATTTTGTTTGAATTTTCATTTCTTTTAAAGTAGTGAAATTGCTTGAATACTAATAAAAAATTGCCAATAAGAAGATACAACTTAAAAATTTGTAGTACTTGTTGCAGATGTAAGAACTCCTTCAGACCTAGCTCAGGTAACTTTACACTGCATAGCTTCATGGAATAGTGAGGTATTTTAAAGAAAAAATGTCATTTTTACCAACAAAAGCTTAAAGTAAAAACATTTTGTGACACCTAAATAAAAATATTTAGTTCTATTTTGATGCAATATAAAGGCACCCTGGTACTTAGAGATTTCAGGTGACTAAACAGAAGTGAATAATAGTAGAAGAGCACAGTCAAGGCATATTTCTGTAAATTATTATTTCAGTTATGAATATGCATCTGTCAAAAGCTAAGACTGTGCTTACAGGGGTCCCTAAAGCTACTGTAAATGTTACAGAATCTTACTATGTGAGAGAGAAAGAATTTACAGAAATCAGCAGTACAGTTTATCTGTAAATTGAGTAGTACCAGTCAAGCAAAGATGTCCGCTTTCCTGTACCTCTTTGTCCTGGAAATCCCCTGTCTCCTTTTGGACCAGGCAGTCCTGGATGACCTGGATGACCAAAACTTCCTGGTAGACCTTTTACTCCTTTAGGTCCTAAATCGCAATCAACAAAAAACACAGAAACTTAGAGCAGTAGTTATTCTAGATTTTAATAACTGTTAAACTGGTAAGTTTAAATCCCTACATAAATCTAGCTGTGTTAGAATAAAAGAATGAACTTACTAAGTTTTCAGACTTAGTTTTCAGACTTTCAAATGCCTTCTAGCAAGCCTTCCCCCCTTAAGAGCTCCCTTCCTGGGGTGCAAAGCTGTGGTACTGGGAAGGGTGGCCAGACACTCACTGCATATCCACCTCATCCTACCTGCTCCTTCCTTCCCCATTCCTCACAGCTGCGGCAGGCTTCACTTCTGGTGCCAGTGGAGAAGAAGCCAGCCTCTCCTTTCCTTCCCACCCTCAGACTAGGACAGACACAATCACACTGGAACACATTCAGAGTACTTCTATTACAGGTGGTAACTCCCTCCCCCCACCTATGGCAAACATCCTGAGCATGGTTCTGGTTGTATGAAAGTGGGTTATGTTTTCATCCACTATGTTGCTTAGGCTTATGTAGAGGGATGCACTCACTGCAAGGGTGGAGGGCAGGTGGAATGGGACAGGTTATAAATATTAGGGCATTAACAAGGTACAAAGAGCTATTTAAAATACGGTGAGGTTTTTTTAAAGACATGCCAATTTTCTATGCAGAAGTTTTCCCACCAAACCAAAATGTTCTGCTAGGCAGCACACACAGACATGCATAGAGGTAAGAATAAAAATCACCTTGTACTCCAGGAATCCCTTGAATTCCTTGGTCACCTGGTGTTCCTGGGATTCCTGGCAGTCCTGGAGGACCCTTGCTTCCTGGGATGGAGAATATTTTCCCAGAGACTCCAGGTGAGCCTAGCAGCAAAAAATATAATGAAGATCTATTGCTTTACATTAAAAGGAAGAAAACAAACTACAAAACAAAACAAGCAAATCAACTAAAGTCAGCTGATATTGGAAGGAGAAAGGTTGCTTACCATGCTGGCCCTTTGGTCCCCTTGGCCCTTCTGCACCTTGTGGTCCTGGGGGTCCTTGATTACCCTTTTCTCCTAAAAGAGGAGATTGAAGACACATCTCTCTGGTTTAAAATATCAAAATAACTGTCAAAGTTTCAGAGGCTTATTGAAGAGTCCTGCAGAATCTATGCAAAGTTCCCAACAGGTAACCTAGCCTATAGACTCATTTGAAATGTGAAAGTGGGTTTCTGCACCTCTGCTGCAACTGTAGAATTTATAGGTTGAGTGCACTCAGTTTATAAGATGATACTGTCATGCCTGTCTATGTAAAGGTTGGCCCATAAACCTAGTTTAAATTCTCAACTTTAGACTATGTCCTTTCTATCTTACATGTTTTTGTCACTGGATTTGTGGCCTTTAAGTGCTGCCTTCAAGTGTAGTTCACCTTCCTTTAACCCTACTGTCAGTTATGCTGAAGGCTTTAAGAGAGTTGTGGAGTTTTTGATGGGACATTTGATAAGCGATTCTTTTCACTGTGCAAAGTATGAGGTTATATTCAGGCTATGCTCCACAGTTCTGCTTAAAACAAAAAAATTAATTAAAAAGTATTTTTAATACCACCTCAGGAGATTTGATGTACGTGAAATCAGAGTTTGTTGTTTAAGAAAGCAAGATTACTGTCTGTGTGGTGACTTTGCCAATCAGAACAAATCTAAAATGCACAATAGTTAGCATGGATCACAAACAGGTGGGTTGAGCAAGTAATGGCAGTTCTGTGTCACTGTAAACCATGCAATTGAAAAATGAGAATACTGGAATAATACAGACCTATTTTATTTAAATCATATTTAAATCACTAGAAATTCGTCTAAATTTAAAGGATTTGTAGCCAGCTACTGATTCAACTAACCCTCAAGAATATGAAATTAATGAAGCCAGCACATTTAACAGTTCATCTGCTGGTAAACTGTAAATTAGATTATAATTGAGACTGCTGTTACTGTAAACAGAGGACCCAGTGCTGTAATTATGGTTAAATGCTCTTGAGTTCTATAGCTAAAAGGTTGTTGAAAAGTCACATTTTCTAGCAGTGGTGGGATATTTCCAATTAGCAGACTCAGTGCCTAAGTCCTTACACCTCATCACTCACTAAAGACAAAACTGTTTTGAATTTGCCTGAAATGGAGGTTGTTGATGTGTTAGCCCTTCCTCACTTCAATGTCAGTTTGGACACACCCAGAGAATGTACCTCAATGAAAACTCTCTTAGTGAATGCTTTCATTTAGACCCAATTTTCATGGCAAAACCTTGTCTCTAGAACCCCTCATACACAAATACTATTATAATTCAAGATGTAAATGATTGTATTTGGCACACAAGAGTGTACATAATAAATATATGGATACCTTTTACACCTGGGAATCCAAGAAATCCAGGGTCCCCTGTAGCACCAGGATAGCCTGATCGACCTTCTATTCCCTGCAAATCAGAGAACATCAGTAACAGGAGCAGCATCTCCACACCATGAAACACTTTTTTTTTCAGAATATTCAAAGCATTATGTTCACAGAGTATGCTGCAACTAGAATTATCTGCTCCACTTTCAAGCATGTTATAAATAGTCATATTATCGTTCATATTAGCCTGTAATACAGAATAGCCAAGGAAATGACATACCAGGAATTAAAAAACCAATACTTATCGATCCACTTAAGCCCATAAAACCTGTTTCTCATATCCATTTTGGTATTTCCCCTATTACAAGGTGGTTTTGTGAAAATGGGCGGGAGGGGATGCTTGTTTGGGTTTGTTGTTTGTTTTGAGATTTTGGAAGGTTTTTTTCATGTGTATTATTTTCATGGTAAAAGCAGATTATCAAAGCAGTAAGAAGCAATATTCCTTTCACTGACTTTGGGGCCAGGAGGGCCAATGTCACCAGCTGGGCCCCTTGGCCCTGGCACGCCATCCGCCCCTCTGACACCTTTGCTTCCTTTCATGCTGAGAGTGGGAAGACCAGGAAGGCCTGGAAAACCAGGAGCACCTATACAGGAACATCAGAGTTAGTAAAGGCTACTTTTCACAAAGATTACACACAACTCAGTGCAACATTCAGTGGCTCCATAATGATATTCATGTTTACCACCTCAGGGATTCCCAAGGAAATACACACACTTTAAAAAGAAATAAAAAAAAATCAACGGATTTTTCCTGCTAATTTAATCTGAGATCAGAACTTACAGTAGTCTTTAACACTACAGGTTTTTGAATATCCTCCATATGCAGGATATTGCCTGGAATCACAGTATAATTTATGTTGGAAAAGACCTTTAAAGATCATCAAGTCCAACTGCAAACCTAACACTGCCACATCCTCCACTAAACCATGGCCCTAAGTGCCACTCATGCTATCACAGTAAAAGTTGGATCTCAGATGCCCCACAGACATGGGAAGAAAGCAAGATAATAGAGTCAGGTGGACTGTAAAGCTTACAGGTTTTTTTTTATTTAAATGCCACTGCATAGATCATACTGTTTGCATAGGTAACTGCAATAACTGCTAAAGGGCCTGTTTAAATATCTTGGGACAATACCCCTTTCAAACTTGAATTTTGGATAGGCTGAATTCTGCTTTCAATTATCATTTATCATTTCAGATAAATAAGGAGTTCTAACAACACACCTGGTCTTCCGTGTGCACCAGGAATACCTCTGTTCCCTTTTTGGCCAGTGATTGCCATGCCTGTGGCACCTTGAAATCCAGGTAACCCCACTAAGCCAGGAGGTCCAATGGGTCCTTGGTCTCCCTGATGACCTTTCACACCTGGAGGCCCAGGAAAACCAGGCAGTCCCATGTCCCCTTTGATTCCTGCAAAGTGTGAATATTACAAGTGGGGAAGGCTGTCAAGACAGTAAGGTGATGTGACAACTCAGAATATGCATTTCCTATACTGCAAAGGTGGAATTCAGCCCTTGTTTTTAGTACAGAGAAGTACTCAAAGCCACCTTGCTACTCTAAAACAAAATAGTTGTGAGAAGACAGGATTCACTGCAAGGTACACAACACTTTTTTAAATTAAAAATACCCACACAAATAAAAAAAACCCACTTCACTTCAAAGATTGTTCATCCCAAAGAATAAACTTGTGAGACGGATAAACAGACCAGAGAAGGGAATATTTATTGATGCGTAAGCAAAAGAAGTGCTTCTTTCTTCATCAGAACTAACAAATCCTTTTAAATTAAATCCCAGCTGGAAGCATCAATATGAATGCAACAAAATAAGAGACTATTCCAAAAGGATATTGTTCTGAAGTTGATCTTAGAGTGCTTTATTTTACTTTTTAAAAGTAAAGCAAATGGATTTCTACCAGCACTAGAAATACAATGCAAAACCTAAAAAATTGAGAGTCCCTTCTGTTTATCACTATAAAAAGGAAGATGAATAAAATTCAAATGCAAGCACTGCAGCTTTTTTAAAGTATGCTTAGTATTCAGCAAGATCTTATTTTCATAAGAGCACACTCTGTTAGTCAAATTATATATGACAATAAAATTTCATAAGCTCTAGAATGTGTATGTCACCTTCACAAGTCCAAACTTTACAAGCAACAACTGTTGACATTTAATATGTAGGACCAAATTGTTGATCAAAAGCACGGAATTCACTCCTGATTTCCTCTGACACTCTTAGTGCCATTTCAAGCATCCAAAAGCAGGAGGCGACTTGATGATGATGATTCTGGGATTTAAAAATTAAGCTTTTTGAAAAGACAACTCACCTCTACGCCCAGGAATGCCTTGAAGGCCAGGGATCCCTCTCCCTGGTGGTCCTATAAAATATTAGGGTCACATTACACTCAAAGTCCTGAATAATTTTTAGAAAACATCACAGTTTTCTAATATTTCATACATTTATTCAGAATTCACTGAATCAAAAAGCAGAGTTTAGTTATGTGTAAAATAAAATTTTTTATTTCAATTTCTTCTATACAAAAGCACAAATTAAATTTTAAAGCTTTTATTTATAGGAGGAACTCTTATTGGTCAATCATATTTGAGGTACATTCTACTAAAATAAGCTTTTTTTCAGAGAAAAAGACAGAAGAAATATCTTCATTTAATTTAGTTATTAAGAAAAATAGAAAAATAAATGTAAATATTTCCAAAAGAAAATACATTAATAGTGATTACTTCAAAGTTAATATGAAAAACTTTCTAAATACTATGGATGCCTTCTCAGTATCTTCTTGATACTAATATGCACAGAAATATTTTCAGTGTAAAATTCTGTCAGAATTCAGTGTTGGACTAAATCTGTCTGAACACTGAAAACAACAGGGTGACACTTAAATGAAAGGTTTCACAAGCCATGGTCATGGAAACTCACTCTTGATACAGGGAAACACTTTGATTCCTTTTATTTTATATTCACGTAAAACAGGAGACTCCTTGGAAAGGATTTTGGTTCTTTTTATCTCTTTGAGATTAAACCCATAAGAACTGTTAATAGCAGTGCTTCAGCTCTTGCAGACATCAACATTTTTAGGTGAAAATATGACAAATCACACGTAGAATAGAGCAACAACACTTGGGTTGTTGACAGCATGTACAAAAATACTACAAAGAAAACCATGTATAACTTTCTACTTATAAACTTAGCTTTGGCTCCACAGAAGCTCCTTAGTAATCCTTTCCAAATAGTCCTTGTCAGTATAATTACAGAAAAAAAACAATTGTAAAGTAGAATGGCAATATTTCACTTGTGTTACCTGGTTCTCCCTTTACTCCTGGGGGACCAGGCATACCATCCTGACCTTGAGTACCCCTTTCACCAACAAGTCCATGTTTTCCAGGGACTCCAACAGCACCTGTGAATTACAGTGGGCCACAATATAATTTTTATTTCCATAATTTTGCAGTGAGAAGATTTGACTCTCCTTTATTAAAATTTAATTAACTCAGCTACTTGAGAGATAGGTGTAGCTGTGTTGGTATAGGGCAGCATATAGCTTGTGTTGAGCTCACTGGACTTCAATGAATTTAACACCCCCACTATTTTCACAGACATCATAAAGCCTGCAACACATGCCTCTCTGTTGCTGCATATTTACACAGTGCCCTGAGGTATATGTTTAATTCTTATTTATTTTTCTTTAGCAGACAACTACAACTCTGTCTCATTTTTCTACTTCAGTTGGTTTTCTTCTCTTTATCTACATATGTCTTAAGTTATTATTCTCTTTTAGGAGGTAGAATCTAAATAACCTAAGCCTTTCTTACAATTGCATATCATTGGATATCACATCTTGAGACCCTTGGATATGTACTTATAAATAAAAAGAGTAAAAATCTTTCCAGCAGTGAAACATAACTAAAACTTTTTGCCGCAGCTGAACTGATAACATTAAAAAGTGGCTGTTAAAAGGAGGCAGACAAAGTCTCAAACTGAAATGAAATCCCAGACCCAGGCCAGTGATTTAGGAGAGATGCTGTATACCATACCAGGAGGGCCTGGGACTCCCTGCTGTCCTGGGCGGCCCTGGCATCCTTTAACACCAACATCTCCAGGCGGTCCACACTCTCCTGTAAGAAGAAAGAGTGTTGGCAGGGGGAAAAAGGCATCATCCCTAGATCCAGACTCAGTTTAAGAGCTTAGCTGTTGTTTCTGCTTTGGCCAGCTACAAAAGCTTTCCAGGTGACGCAAGCTGACCTGGCTGCCCTGACCATGGAGGAGTTGTTGAGGTTTACAGCAGTCAGCATAAATCAATGTGCCCCCCACAGGCACCCTGTGCAGCTGGAGGAATTATCTTCTTCTAGAAGCATGTCACCAGCTCACCATCCCTTCAGAAGTACCCCATACCTGGGATTCCTGCAGCTCCACTTTCCCCTCTGATCCCATGTGGTCCTGGTACTCCTATAAGTCCTGGATGACCCTGGGAGCCTTTTTCTCCTTTGCTGCCAAAAACTCCTGAGGGACCTGGATCTCCCTGAGAAATAGCAGTTGCACACAAACAGGTAAAGAATCACACTGAAGAATAGAAAAATCACATGCAATTTTAAAGGTTAAGTCCATGTAATCATGTTTAATTAGGATTTTCAGACAAAAACCAAAGCAGACTTATATGAGGTCTCTCATAATACCACTGATCCTTCAGACATAGCTAAGATCTACTTTTAACCTTTCCAAACCAAGTTGTTTATAGATATTGTCCCTGGCACAGCTTTCCCTTCAATTTTATTCTTTTGATCCAAACATCCACCCCTTAGGTAATATGCAGCTATACAAAATACTGAAATGCGTATTTTTTATCTTGAATTCCAACTGACTTTTTTTGACAGTAATCTCATTGGGGCTACCCAGCTAATACAGAAAATAAACAAATAGTTTAGTCAGATTGCAGGAATTATAGAGGAATTTACAGCCTCAGCCATGCATTTCAGATAATCTCATAGGTAAAAAGACTTCCAGTTATTCAACAACCAGAACACGTGGAGTTAAATTACACAATTGATCTAACTTAAAAATACTGGTTTGTTCTTCATGATATATATATATATATATGACCAAACATGACATATACTGAATGTAACATATATTGCTAAGAAAAAAAAATTAATCTTCTGCAAGGATATTACCAGACTATCAAAATCAAACAGTAAAAGCTTAGATTACAAAACCTTTGTATCTGCTAATGTTTTAAACATGATGTTTTGCTGTACTTTTTAACATCCTTGTTCTTAATGAACTTTTTTACAAAAAGCAAATTACTTCAAGATGTACCATCTTTATAGATAAGAAATTCTTGCACAAAAGAAGTGAAATATAATGAAATAAAAAATTTCACCTGAGTAATGACACAATAGAATTTTTGTATTTCTTACCACTAACAAATCATCTATTTCTGCAAATGCTGCAGCTCCTGTTTACATGTTGTTGTTCTGTTTCTATATTCAAAGGCTCTGCCTAATAGGAAAATTTTTCCACTGCCTTTATACCTTTGGACCAGGTTCTCCTGGAGGCCCAGCAGATGGGTACCCAGGATCTCCTTTGTCCCCTGGAAAGCCAGCATAGCCTGGAGGACCAGGGTCACCTGGTGGTCCTGGAAAGCCTGGAGATCCTTTCTGGCCTTTTGGACCTGGAAAAATACCAATACTGATAACATTCTTAAAAGGATCATAATTGCATATCACACCTCATGTTTTGTGAGCTGTTGCTTGTATATACAAATATTAATTATTCACTAAAATAATTTAATCAGTGATTTTATTTCTAAAAAGAGGTTCTTATGTATAACAATATATAAATTAAAGAATTTAGACAGAGAGGGAGAAATGCATTCTGCGAGTCAGGCAAATGCTGGGGTGAAGATAAGTCTATGCATACAAAAGAATAAATCCCAGTCTAAGTATTGTGTGGTGTGCTCACGGTAACAGCTCAGACCTGTGCAAATGCTTCTATAGAGCTCTATGAATTTGTAGTATGGCTTGAGAGAAAATAACCTGGAATTCCCATGTCCCCTTTGTCTCCGGGTGCACCTGGGAATCCTTGTCCTCCAGGAATTCCTGGAAGACCCATAAATCCTTTGGCTCCTGCAAGATGAAGAAATAAATGTCATCTTCACATGTTTGCTTTAGACACTAGCTGGATGTTCGAGCTGTCATGAATACAAAATCCTCTACCACACACCTTCTTTTTGGTATCTTACTAATTTATAAATAATCAACATGGAGCCTTTTGCCCCTGACACAGATAAAATTATCACTGTTTTCAGAAAGTCAAAAAATAACAAACACCTTATGTATCAACATTAAAATTAAGGTTTGTGACCACAGCACTAAGGGGAAGACACTGAAATGAAAATAAAAAGCTCTTGAGTGTGACCTAGACACTTTTTCCCCCCACTGACTTATCTTTAGGTTAATTTAGGTAAATTAGCACTCAAATTAATGACTGAAAGATCCAGATGTATCTAGAATGTTCTCTGAACATTCTAAATTCCAGGGTAACAGCAATGCCTGACATTTTTAAACCTGCTTTAGACTGGAAACCTGCTAATTTTTTGAAATACAAGTCAAACATGTAGGCTTTGAAAACGGCAATACAATTAATCTGAAATTTAAAAAAATTCTAAAATTTTTTTTTCACAATTGTAATATTCATATTTTATAATTAATTTTTAATAATATTGAGAATTCAAACTTCTCTTTACTTTTTATAAACATTAATTTTTATTCATTGGTTTCATCACCTTTTAGACATTATTGTTATTCAGGAGTTAATATTATTTTCTATTTGTCATGACACACAATGGTCTATATTTGAAAGAAAACAAAGAACCATTTGGTGACAGCTGCTATGACTTTCAAATAGCAGCTTTTGAAATTGCTCAGTTTCAAAACTCTCAGGAAAGCTTGAAAGTTGATAGAGAAAATGTAGTGCTGCTTCTGGAGCCAAGCTGGTGTGCACTGGGGCAGTAATATCCCCCTGTCCATGTGGCACAGTAATTTTCAATATACACATTCCATACCTGGTAGACCAGGCATTCCTTCAGACCCATCGACACCTGGGGGACCTTGCACACCAACATCTCCTTTTTCTCCCCTTAGACCCATTCGGCCCTGAACTCCTAAAACAAAGTTTCATTTTAAAAATAGTAAACAACAACATCTTAGAATATACATTTTGTACAAATTTTAAAATTTTCTAACTCTTTAAGCCAATGAAACAGAAGTGGAGCATAGGATTTTCAGTTTGTGAACACAAGTAAGCAAAACACAAACTCATAAGTATATAAGCCTCCTGGTACTACTGACATATTATTACAGGTTTAGCATTAAATAAGAGTTTTTTGAAGGAATAAGGACTTGTTAAAATTGAACTGAACATTCAATGTAATATCCAACTATCCCATAAATAAGAAAGCAGTTCTAGTGTTTAGCAATAATTACTTCAAAACCATGTGAGTACTCTCAGTAGAAGATTCAGTTTATTACATATTTTATAGTCCACTGGAACTGCAAAACAGATAATAACCCTGACTCATTTTTAATGACAGAACAATGAATGTGTACCTTTTAAACCTCGTTCTCCTTTGTCCCCAATACCAACCAAGGTCTCAGACGGTCCAGGAAAACCTTTATCACCTGGTTCACCTTTTTCTCCAAGAAACCCCTTCCTTCCTTTTATTCCTGGGAAACCAGGAGAACCTGCAAGAAAATAGAGTGAAATTTTCTGAAGAGACCTGACTAGATAATACAATAATAGAAACCAGATAATGCCAGTCTTCAAGAGCATTTGTAATTTATATATGTAAATATATATTCCAAATTAACAACCTCAACTAGCTTCTTAACTCCAATCATCAATAAAACACCAATGAGGACAGATTATGGCAAGAGATGGAAATAATTTGTTATAGTGAATAAACCCATAATCTTGTGTCTGTTGAATAAATATAATAAAGGTATCCACACAGGATGGAAAACAAAGACCCAGCAAAAAGGCTCTCTGCTCTTTATTTAGCAAATCACCAGCCACTTAAAAAAAAAAAAAAAAGAAAAAGGTGGCGAGTCAAAACTGCTAAAAATATGATGATGTCATTCAGTCTGCAGACTGCACATATACAGAAGAGAGATTTACCAAGACTCAGAGAAATTCTAGTACAACATCTGTACTCAGGAGTGATGATACACACAAAAATGCATCACAAGACTAACTTGAGCACTGAAATTCCTGTATTCTAAGTAATAATGAAGGCAGATACAGTGATCACTTGCCTCTCATTCCCGGGTTGCCTGGTCTTCCAACCATGCCAGGGGGTCCAGGAATTCCTAACAGTCCCATTACACCTGGATCTCCCCTTGCACCTATGGAATTGAAGCAGTATTTGTTAATATTTGATTAGTTAAACAGAACATTACTTCAGAAAACTACACATATGCCTGTCATTTCAGTGTTTAATTGCTTATTTTATTTCTTCTCCATTTCTGTAACAGTCCAAGCCAGTTTTCCCATCTTTAACCACAGGATTATGACTTAAAACCCCCAAATTACCTAAATTAGTAGCTGCAACAGCTCCTATCAATGAATGAAATAACTGACAGTAAGGATAATATATCTGAAATGTCCACACAGGGATGAGAGATCAGTCATGAGATGTATGGGAATGACATTCCTTTCTGGATCATGAACCAAAGACCAGCTGGGAAATAACTACTCCCTCAAATGCCATCAGAAGTCTGTGTTTGCATGACTGAGTCAAGTGTTACATGTTTACCAAAAGCTTTACAGATTCTCAATATAAAAAGGCATTTACCATCTCCTTCCTGCAGTGTAATGATTTGATATTAAGGAAAAATCTTTGTTAGAAATAAGAAGTATTACATGACTGATTTATTTTACTAGTGAGAGAGCTTGATCTGACTCAACTCCGTCAGACTCAAGATATGAACTTTCAAGAAAAAGAAGATGGCATTATAAACAATTTGCTTGAAAAGGGATGCTGAGTAAGAGACGAATACCTTGCAGTTCCATTGTGCTGGGGGAGTTGCTTTGAATATTAACTATTTCCTGTCCTGCTGCAAGGACATTACTGTAAAAAAACTACGTAAAACACTGTTCTCAGCAATACAGAAAATTCCACACTGAGTCAAGAGAGCTTCAGGATATGCTCATCATTTAAGAAAGAATAATTTATTTTTCATAAAAACCTCAAAGATAAATGAAAACTGTTGATGGAAAAGTATTTCAGCATCTTCAGTCTGGAAAAGTATGACATTTTTGCACACCTTTTTGTCAAACACCCTTCTGCAAAGTCTCACTCAATTGCTACATCAAAACTAATACTTGGGGAATCCTTACCTGGCAAGCCAGAGATTCCTGGCCTTCCAGACTGTCCCTTGGGACCAGGTAATCCCGTATTTCCCTGAAGACCTATTAATCCAGGTTCCCCAGGCTTTCCATAGATTCCCAGGATACTCAAACCAGGAGGACCTAGGTTTCCTTTTGAACCTTGTAAACCTCTTCCTCCTAAGGAAAGTGCAAAACAATGCAGTCTTGTCTGAAAAACAAACCTCATCCCTATCTTTACATCATAAGCATGAAACTCTTCTTGAACTCTGCCCATTTGAAGCTAAACATGAGATCTGTAAGGCAACAGACACATTCAGAAAATCTTACAGGGGCTGTGGGTTGGGTTTTTTGAAAAGAGGGAAAAAAAATGAGAGCAGCATTTTCTTTCTCAGAAAAAGAAGAAAATCCCAAACATGAAAACCCCACCAATTTTGCATTCATTCTTTTAAAAAATTTTTTTAAAAAATCCTTTTGAGATCATATATAGGAGAAGGAATGAGCTGCATGTCTGCGTATTTTTTTTTCCAAAAAGAAAATAATATGCAGTACAGGCAGGTACTTTTGGGAGCCTAAACTGTTTTCCTACCTAGCTGAGCTCTTCCTTTCTTTTAACTCTTTATTAATCCCATTGCACCACAGAATTTAAGTTCAGTCCTACAGGGGAGATATGACTGAAATATCCTTTTTCCTGTGGAATTCGGGTCAGTTTGTGATTACTTTTTATACTGTCCAATGGAATCTGAATCTTAATCCATCTTCATGAGTGCATGTGCTTCCTCCCATCTACAGAAAGAGCATCTTTAAAATGGACTCATATTTTCTTGCATACTATTCTATAACCAACATCCAGAAACAATTTCAGCTCCCTCAGGCCATTGGAAGGCAGAAACAACACCCAGACTCACCCAGCCAAATGGCACTTTTGGGCCAGAAGGTCCTACCTGGTGGTCCTGTAGCTCCCTGGCCACCTGGCAAACCTGGCAGGCCAATAAGACATTCAGCAGGTTTCCCTGGAAAACCTGGGTCTCCTGGAAGTCCCGGTGAGCCACGATCTCCTGGTGAAATGAGAAAGAGATTGGATTCTCAGCAAAGAAATGAGACTGGATTCACAACCAAATTAAGTTTCAGGCTGAATGACCATTGTTTGACTTGGCTTTTCTTAAAATAACTTTCTGTGCTCCCTGAGCATCTCTAACAACATTACCTCTTAGGCCATCATCACCATCATGTCCAGGATGCCCTGGTAGGCCTGGGAGTCCTGGAAGTCCATCTTCACCTTTGGAGCCAGGACTGCCCTGACCTCCTGGTGAACCCAGTCTTCCTGGCTCTCCAGGAATAACCATGCCTGGGTCACCCTGCAACACAGAGAGAAATGTAAGCAATCTTCTATTCTTTGCAAATCTGCCAAAATAGTTTCTCCACTGTTGGAATAATGACCTTATTTTATTAGGGTAATTCTCTTTATTTCCTTTGGATCTTTCACACTATAATTTCTCATGCCTTCAGTTCAGCAGATCACTGGATGTTCCTTATTGACCACCTGACGAATTCATCTAGACAGTTTTTAAACTTTGCCTCCTAACCCTAAGAAGCTGCTACTGAGCAATGCAAGACAATTCCCTCCATTTGGTCTTTTCTGGACTGGAATGCTTTCCATAGCTGTGAAGAGCTTTGGACTTTTGTCTGAAAGTGGGGGTGAAGTTTGTGCAAATATAACTTTTCCTTTATTTTTATATCATAGTCATATTTTTAAAACAAAATATTTTAGATGATCAAAATCAGCATCCAGATACATCTCAGAATATTCAGTCAGTTGTCGGGGTTTTTTTAAATCATTCTTCTGAACATTGTTTTCCATGAAGACTGCTTTTATCACAAATGTCCCAAGTGTATTCCCTGACTGGAAAGTTTGAATTAGTAGGTTTTCTTAGCTGACTGAATTGCTGGTTGTTTTGAGTACCAGCAAATCAATATTTTCATAAAGCAGTATGTATCAGTAGATTACCTTCTCCTAATCAGCAAGAATAGCTGCAGTATTACCTCCAACCTACTTTCTTCATGCTTCAACTCAACAGAGCACTTGCTTAAGTGAAACACATACTCACTTGTCAATGACCTCCATCAAATATATGCTTAATTGGATTTCTGAATAGGCATCTTTTCAGCAGCTGTGCCCTTAATTTTTTTGCTGTAAGCAATGCAATATCCTCCTTGTGGTCTGAAAGCTGAAGTAGGTAAACATGCCAAACACTTGGAGTTCTGAAATCTTGTATTTGGATCTAAAATTTTGGCTCGAGCCCCTTTTTATAGAAAGAATTTAATTTCATAGTTTGTGCATCACTAGTCAAGAAATATAGGAATTCCTATAATCCTTACAATATTTAATTTATTTGCCCGGTATCAAATTTAATGAATGGGACCTATGGAAAAGCCTGTGCTGTATTTCTAATCAAACCTTTTGTCCTGGTTGTCCTAGGTTTCCAGCTCGGCCTGGATCTCCAGTCTTCCCTTCACGACCTGGTGGCCCTCTGCCTCCTGCAAGTCCTTTATCTCCTGCAAAAGGAATTAAATGGCAGTACAGATGCTTTATTTTACAAAAGAGTATTTGTATGAGTGCAGTTATGAGCCTCTGACACTAATGCAGCTTGCATGAGCTGAAGGGAGCATCTTGATTTCAGAGTTGATGTGACACACAGCATCTTGTTCCTTACATATTCACTCTAAATTGACTGTAACACTACTTGTTAATTAATTGATTTGAAGCAAATTACCATTTTTTTTCAAGTGAAGCCATACTGATGTCAGTTCCCTATTGTTCTCTTTAACAAGCAGCTTGGTACAAGTTTTAGTACCTGAGCTTTTTTGTTACCTCCTATCCCTACAGGATTATTGAGAATTTCCTAGTATTTCTAGTGTTCAAAGGGAGTTATAATTTTGCATGAGGAATGGCCAAATTTACAGTATTGAAAATGGTTTCTATTACTTGCACACTAGAGCAGGTATTGCACTGTACATAACCAAAATTGATTAAAAATAAAGTACTGACACTTATACAGCTCTCTCTGTAACACATATCCAGGTAAAGGGAATCCATCTGAATTAAGCACTCAGATGAGATAGCTGCACCTGTTTGGGCAATATTCCAGAAAACATCACTGTCTTTTAAAATATTTCTCTACTGTCAGCTTTGATACTTGATACTCTGAAATACTTCAAAATATTTCAAACTTGCAATTTCTAAGACTTAAGGCAGTAAATTACAAGACTGCAAAAAATACTTATCTGTCTGTTCATTGATTATTTTTTTTAACTTGCTAATTATTTTTAAAGTGTACTTAAAAAAAAGGGAGATTTGTTTGTCTGTTTTGCTTTATTTTAAAAGAAGATAAAAAGGAGTACTTTACCTTTTGGACCTGGGTTTCCAGGAAACCCAAGTCCTGGAAAGCCTGTGTCACCTGTTGGTCCTGAATGTCCTGGATCACCTGGCTGACCTCTTGCTCCAACCCTACCTGTACAAAGAAAATAAGTAAACTGTGAATTGTCCTACCACAGAACATCAGCTTGTAAGATCAGGTGTGTTGGAGTTTATCATTATTAATAAGGACACAACTTACATTACAATTTAGACAGTATTTCTCCTTCACTACAGGTTTTCACAGTTAAAATGCTAATTGCATTCACAGTACCAAAGCAAGGATGAGTTTGTGAGTTAAGTTTTTATGCAATCTGGCCAAATTCTAGACTCCTAGAAACAGCTACATGCAGACACAAATCTTCCACTTCTTGAGAGGTTAAAACCACACATTATGGGCATGAGGATTGAAACAGAAGCAACTATAAGAACAGAAGCTCCCATAAAGCTGTCAAAAAACTTCTTGTGCTGTTCAGGACAGTTTTAACAACTACTGTTCTGTAAAGATGCCTTACAGCTAACCTGACTGTTAACCAATCTGATTTTAACTGTTTTACTGATGTAGTTCAGTACTCACCAGGCACTCCTGGGGGTCCAGGTAAACCATGTGGTCCTTGAGGTCCTGGCAATGCAGGTAATGGAGTTGCCCTACTAGTCTCCCCTTTCAGACCTTTCAGCAAGTACATAACAAAATATTACACAGGCATATAGTTTGGCAATGTGTAATCTCAAGCATTCAAAAATATTATTGATGAATCTACTTGGCTAAAAATGTAGTTTCCATGTGTCTGAAACTCCAGTAGACTTTGAAAAGCCTTCAGATCCTGGCTTCATTAAGTAAAATCATTTTATTGACACCTGAAGTCTTCCTCTCAGCTCTCCTGCAGTCTAGTGGAGACCCAGAACAGGAAGCAAAAAGTCACCAGGAAAATGATGCAACTGAAAACTTCTTAAATCTGCAACTCCATATCATAAACACTGAATGGGCATTACTTTTAAGCAACCTTGACTATATCTGCCATTAAGGTGAGTTCTTCCAGATTATGCTTGCTTGTAAAGACCTACACTGTTACATTTCCAGTACTCAAAAATGATTATGCCCTTCACATTTAACCCTGCTGACTTAGTTTACACTAACGATGATGACTGGATGCATGTTTGAATACTTTTTGTTTCCACAGTGAGGACAGTCAAGCACTGGAACACAGTGCCCAGAGAAAGTGTGCTGTCTTCGTCCTTGGAGGTTTTCAAGGACCAACTGGATAATGTCTTGAGTAACTTGGACTGATCTCATTGATGTCCCTGTGCTGAGCTGAACTTCATTTCCCTCTTCATGCACAGAGTTCCCTCCAGCCTCAATAATCTTATGAGCCTAAGACTTTTGTTACTGTCTTCAGGGATACCAAAGTTGGGACAACACTGTGGAAATTCCATGGCAAGGAGAGGTTTGCCATGTTTCATAAAGTATGTCTTTGACTTCAATCTATCTCTGCAATTTTAATCAAGTACTCTTTAACATAGGTAAAACACAGTAAAATAAGAAAGTTACAAACCAGCTTCTCCAGGTAATCCAGGTGGCCCAGGTATTCCTTTAGAGCCTTTAAAACCTCTTACTCCTTGTGGTCCATACCCTGGCAGTCCAGGAAGCCCCATTTCTCCAGGAAGCCCAAGCCTACCAGGCAATCCAGGTAGTCCTCTATCTCCTTTTGATCCAGCCAATCCCTAATGATTACACATGTATACCAAGCATTACTTACTTTCCACACCAGCTTTCTTAACAAAATACCCATTTCTCTGACTATAATCTCGTATTATTTTAATAACAGAGTAGCTCTGATAATTTAAGAGAAAAGTTTTCCTCTGGTTTACTTGTGATATTAATTTACTTGTGATATTCATTTACTTGTGATTAAATGGATATAAATTGGAATATCAATGGTTAGAAAGAGAGGGCTATTCAGAAGAAACAGTACAAATAAATACAATTGCCTGATTTTTTTCCAATCACAATGTTGTTGCACTGTACACTTCTGTTTTAAAACACATTTGGCAAAAAACCAAACCCACCTCAGCTCTGATTCTCCTTGAATAATGTGGAGTCAGGCTTAGCGACAGTTGCATCTGAATCATGTTTCTGTTATGTTATCTGTTATGTTTCTCAGCCAACATAACACAACAATAACTGTTAGTTTTTGCTTCTGCTGGGCTCTGCCCTAATGATTCTAGTTTTATGGTCAGGCCTCACTGAAGATTAATCCTTAGAGACTATTAAGCATTTAAGCATTTTAAGTAGTCAGGAAAATACATTTTTAAAACATCTTCTCCATCACAACAACAACATAATGCTCTGGTATAAATATCCAGACTATCACCTCACTTTCCTGCTGAGGTTTTCAGCAATGAGTACCTACTCTGGCCTCATCTCTCTCTGGTATTACATCAGAGTATTTCCTCTCATTCTTTCATGCATATTGGTGGTTATAGTAGAGGACAGTACCCTCAGTCAGGTAGGGGATATCCAACTGAAATATCTGCGTAGATTAAACAGATTGTTGTAAAAGATAAAATACTGACTTAGGTTTCCATGACTTTCTTGTTAATTGCAAACAGTGCATACCCACCTCTTCACCTTTAGAACCCTTGGATCCTATAGAGCCAGGTCTTCCCAGAAATCCACTTGAACCTTTTCTTCCTTTGTCTCCCCTGACGCCTGGATCTCCTCGCTCACCTTTTGGCCCTTCAGGATGTACATATCCTGGCTCACCTTTTGATCCTTTACGTCCTTGATCTCCTCTAAAACCTGGAGGGCCCTAGAATAGAATTATCAGAAGAATTTCAATGCTAGATGCATGTTATCTGTTTTTAAGTTTTCTTTTTTTTTTTTTAATTTAAATACCTCAGAGGGGTTCTCCTTATTCTCACCTTTATTCTCTGTACTGGCACACTTCAATGAACAGAGTTTTGGGGTTTTTTGTCTTTTTCTTTTTCTCCTGCCTTTACATCTTTTGACATGACTACCATTTCATTTATGCTACTACAAACAGGAATAATGTAGCATAATTAAATGGGTAAGATTATGGCTCAAAAAGAAGGACTTTAAGACCTAGTTGGAGATTTCTCCTCCACATGGGTATATTTCCCCAGGGACACTCTAAGTGCCATAGCTGGCTCTGTTCATAGTTAGCTTCACTATCCCTTCTCTCCCCCGCAGGTTACAAAGTGGGTATACTATCCCAAAACTGGTACAAGCTGAAAGCACACTGGGCTCTAGTGATCTTGGGCTCATGAACTCTTAGGGATCTCCTGGCAAAGCCTGTTAGCAGACTCATTCTGCATCTGTACAGCAACCACCACAGCGAATACTTGTGCATGATTTTTTTATTGGACAGCACTGGCTGTACTTTCCCTTAAATAATTACTACTACAGGCACAAGTTAGAACAACCAAATGGCATAAGTGTGGCAGCAGGTGGCAGCCTTCGCTCTTCATATCATTTCCCAGGAAGGACTGTCCTTTGCAACCCAGAAGAGTGTATTATGAGAAGCAAGTTTCTCTGCACAGCTAAGGCTTTAGCAACTCCTGAACATGATAGAAACAAGAGAAGTAAGAAGTCTGACAAAGATCACAGCACACAAAGATCCATATATGCTTTACAGCCACTGCCATGATTATTGAATTACATAAAGGAACAAAAGGTAACTACAGACAACCCATACCAGACAGAACAAGAAGTCTCAGCACCATGAAATGAAATGCAGCACGGGTTAATCACACAGATATTCACCTGCCTCACTGCCTGGGCCAACTTGCTGCACTGAGCAACCAGGCTCCTGTAAAGCTGTGTGAACCATACATCACATTCTCTACCCTGTCTCCCATGCAGACACACTCCTTACTACAGGAAAAAACCTGTTGAGATCGCCCAGTATAACACTGCATGTAACACTAGCCACGAGGTCTCTCTGAAATAATTCTTGTGGGATCTGAATGTTAATCTGAAAAACCAGTCTTACTTGGGCCCCTGGAAACCCTGGTGTTCCTGGAGAACCTGGAGAACCTTTTGGACCTGTTATTCCTTCTCTACCTGCAAAAGAAACAGTTTATTTTTTAAAGAAAAATTAAAAAAAGGACAGGGATTTTAACAGGCTCCAATAAGTGCACCCAGCATTCAATGTTTCTGTTGTTACACTGAGTATGTCATCATAGACTGAGCTGGCCTCAGGCTGCACCTAAGCCTATGAACACTCTGAGTTCAGATCTTTTAGGGCTTGTGCTCATATCAGCAGAGGGAGCTGCACCAGGATCTCACACTCACCATCGCCTCAGGGCTAGTTTGACTATAGGCTGCACACATGCCCACACCTGATTCTCATGCTAGAAGCAAAATCTTTTGCCCTCCTACTATCCTATTAGGAACAAGACAATTTACCAGGCATGCCATCCTGACCACGAGGCCCAGGAGAACCAGGAAGACCAGGTAGTCCCGGAACATAGCTACAATCAGTACACACACGAGCATCATCACCTAGAGTGAAAATAAATCATTAGTTGCTCCACAGCAAGTAATTTTCAAGCTTAACTAATGAGCTAACTAGTTTGTTATAGCTAACTCTTTTTGGCCAGGAGTGGTAGAATCATGGCCTTAATTTTGTTGGAAAATCACTTCCAGCACAGTAATAAATTACCTGTGGTCAGACAGTCAATCAGAACTGCCTGCAATTAATGAGAGAAACATTTGGCTTAAATCTCTTGATTTTTTCAAGTCGAGCTTTAGCAAATAATTTGGATACAGTCCCTCTACTGATAGGCCAAATTCTCTCAAAAGAGGGAAGGAACATATGCTTCAAACTAACAGAATTCCGTAACACTCAGGGTCATTCTAATGACAAGCAAAGGGCAGAGAGATTCAGCAGATGCAGCTTCTTTCAGACACCAACTGTCAGCATGAACATAACAACAGGAGAGTACAAGGCCCTACAATCTGTAGTAACTGTTTGTTCCAGTGAAGGTCTACACCCTGCTGCAGTTCTGTACCATTGGTGTGCAGCACTGACACACGCAGCACTCTTTTAGTTGATGTAAGGGGAGGATGACATCTTGCTATCCCTAATGAATGTTCTTAAGACTCTGAAGTCAGCAAATGACTTAAGAAGTAAATTAAATTTAAAGAAAAAAAATCTAATGATGATCCATGAAGATTACTGGATTGTACCATCGACTTCTGAGTGACAGTTATCTGAAACTGACCTTTCATGCCAGTCTCTCCAGGAGGTCCCGGAGGTCCTGTACACCCTGGCTCTCCAGGAAGTCCTGGTAGGCCAGTTCCAAATGTTACTCTACCTGTTAATGAAATGATCATGACACTATTACATCAGCAGATCATTCAGACAATTCTCTACTTTCTAAGAGAGAAAAAAGTTGCAGGGATGAGCTGGAGACAGTATTCTCATCTTTATGGGTCCCTTCCAACTTGAGATATTCAACAATTCTTTTAAAAGAGAGAGCTACCTGGAAAAATCCATAACACCTGCAACTAGAAGTACCTGGCTCTCCTGGAGGACCTGGTAATCCAATAGAACCAGGCCTGCCAGTAATACCAGGCAGTCCTGGAGGGCCTACAATACACAAGCCAGTTTGTCCTTTCTCTCCTTTAGTTCCTTTTGGCCCAGGAAATCCTGGGGGACCTCTCAGACCAGGTCTTGACACACCTAACCAAAAGGGAAAAAATACAAAAACAGAGTTAAAGAAGAAATGGAATTCCAAAGCAAAGTAAGTACACAATAGGATGACTGATCGATAAACACACCAAGTTCATCTTACAAAGCTTTTTTATCTTGAAATATATTAATCACAGTGAGAATCTACAGACATTTTAAAATGATCTTTAACCTAAGTACTCGACCCATCAAAGCTCTTGGGTGACATTTTTTTACCACTTAGAGATATTTTTGAAGTCATCTGAAATCAACATTTCACGAAGTTGATTAAGTGTAACAGACAGGAAGACCAATGTATTTTATTATTGGTACTGGATTACTGAACATACCTGGTCTACCAGCAGCTCCAGGAGGACCCTGTGGTCCTGCAAAATTAAGATATTAAAAACTTGAGGTAAACTACTCTATACTCTGCAAAGTCACTATTCAATACCATTGAATACAGACTTTGATGTTTTGCATTTTAAGCTTAAAAGTTAAAATAAGAAACTGGTTTTGCCTGAGTAGGCATCTACCACTCATACAGCTGTTGCATGCTGACAATTATTTTAAAGGGGAAATACTGCTATAAATCAAAGTCTCAGGATACATTTCAAGTCAGCAATTAGATGTGAGTTTAGGAAATATTCTGGTAAAGGCAAAAAAAGTTTGCTTAAAATGCAGTCTGCAATAAGCCCTTTGAGTGGACTGTTCTTGCAACAAAATGGTAGTTTTGATGTCCCACTCACCAGGCATGCCACGTTGACCTTTTGGTCCTGGAGGTCCAGGGGGTCCTTCATCCCCTTTTTCACCAACCACATAATCATAATACTCCGTCTCAAGAGAAAGATGGTGAGAAGAGAAAGAGTTGCAAGAATGAAGAGAGAAGCAGAGTACCTCACACTGAATATTGGATTAAAGCAGTGTCTTGATCTCATTTGTAATTCTGATGTTCTGACATCACAAGACCTTGCTAATTACAAGCAACCAGAAATTAAATAATAATTGTTATCAGAAGCAGTGTTTTTTTAGTACTCTGTCAATATCTCAAACACTTCAGCTTTTTACAAAGCTATTTCTTTTGAACAATTTAGGCAGAAGGTTTCCATTAGGTGCACATGGGGCCTTTAGGAAAGCCACTAGGGAAACAGCATGACTAGACAGGGAAATTGTATTCCTAGTAACTCTTGCTTTCTTTAAAAAGCCTTCTTAGGATTTTAAAATGAACGCCACCTGTTCTGGAAGTGATCAGAAATTGGTTTAAATATTAACTCCTGTAAATTTTTGTAACTGTTCTTTGACAGTGAATCTCCTGCCAAAATTGCTTCATCCAAGTGAGGTCTAACAAGGCACAGATCCTGTATCCATTTCTATATAAAGGAAGATATCATCTGTGTGAGAATCCCAGCAATATCAGTACTTTGTGAAAGCCACACCTGATTAGAGCCTCACAGGACATCCATTACTGGCTCATGCAGGCAGTTTGGATTATTCTTATTCTAATGGTTTAGAAAAATGATACATGAAATAATTTATACTTACTCGACCACGAGCTCCAAGTGAACCGGTGTTTCCTTTCATGCCCTGCATCAGAGGACAGAGATAGGTTTGTTTATTTAAACCAATATGTGTAATGACATTTACCCACTGTTACTTCCGTACATTGCTCAAAACATTAAAGAAAAACTTCTGCTCCTAACCAGTTTTTCACCACCTTGTCTCTGTTCCTTACACAACTATTCAGCTGCATACACCAAAACTACAGGAACTCATCAGCAGACATAGACAGACACCAGTTCAAACACATAGTTTGTTTTAGCTGATCATTCCCTATTCCATGATATCCTTATTTGTCATCTCTCAGGCCAAGTGAAACACAGTGATAAATAAAATTATAAAATAAGCCCCAAACATACCTTATCCTCATCCTCAAAAGCAATAACAAAACCATTGGACAATACCTTAGCTCCTTGCCTTCCAGCCAGTCCTGGCCTGCCCTGTTCACCCTTTTGTCCCTGCAGGTGACAGTACACAATTTTATGAGGATTAAACTTTTAGCACTGACATGCTAAAACTAAAATGTGAATCTTTAACCTTTCATGGTGATGGCAAAGTGAATGAAACTTGCTCAGAGGAAGAAGCTGCAGTGAAAGACCCAGTTTGAAGTACAGCTCCATGCCTGTAGGAAAAGCTGCAAGTGTCCCATCCAAACCTGCCTCTATTATGGCACACTCCAGCAGTACTAAGGGGGAGCTGCTCTGCATGGCACAAATGTAGGAGTCTCTGATTTGTTTCTCCCTCTGCAAACTATTTCTGAAGGACAGAAACTGAACACAGTATGAGACTCTCACATTCAACACCCTCCCCCAGAACTCAGTCAGTCTGTGTGATGGTGCTGCTCTTGAGGGGTCTCAGCAGCACCCGGAGGGAAAACAGTGCAGAATAAAGCTTCCTGCAAGTGAATACAGGCAAGGGAGAGGGACTTCTTGGAGGCTCATGCAGTTGAATGCACTGCTACTGAGTAAAGCTGAAAGGGGAACAGAGTAGTGACATGTCTTTGTCATGACAGAAAGTTTTCTTTCTGTTAGCTGAGGCAGTAGAGCTTTGTGGTCTGTCATTCAGCGTTCTTTGTCAGACTGGAATGTGTTTAGACTGCCTGTGAAGGTCATTTTAGCATGACAAAGATGATGTTATAGTAAGATACATGTGCAATGAGCTACTCTGGCAGTAAGAATTTCGGTAAGATATTTATAAGGTCACTGCTACTCTAATAATGTTGTTAAAGTAGAGGTGAAGTAAATAAAAGAACTGATATTTAACCCATTGGAAACCCATTAACATTTGAACAATAACAGCTTTTATATTAGTACACAAATGAGACAATTTTGCTTCTAAAATGGCCTACTTTAAGAACAATATGTTGACAAAATGAGAGTTTAATAGTTATCAGTCATCTTGTTTCAGGCCAAGACAGCCATGACCCTGGCAATAACTTTTCTTTGTAAAACAATGTCTCTGATTCGAGTGATTAAAAACTATTCATTTCACTTCTCGATTTATGTTAAAGGGACGGTATAACTCTTCTGCAAAATTTATTGTGACTAACCAGAAAAAAACTCAGTAGAATTAATTTTGCTTAACTTGGAGGGTGTCTCAAACTCATTAGACAGTCAGCATCAAGCAACAGGTCTTTCAATTTGACACAGAAGCAATAGCATCTATGACCTGAGCCTCTGTCTCCTGCACATAAACCTATGAAGACATGGTATGTTCTAAGGCCAGCTGCGTGAACGAAATGTTTCAGTGTATGCAAATCAACATTTTCAAACACATTCCACAATGAGAAAAAGCAGTGACAGGAAGATAGAATTGTCACAAACAGATGACTACTACTTAGAAAACATTTAAAAGGCTTCCTTCATTACCGGTAAGCCAGGTGGACCCGGGGCACCTTCTTTTCCAGGTTTCCCCTACAAAGTAAAAATGTAAAATAAAATTAAAAAGAATTAAAAGTGGGGGTATTGCACTCAAAGAGCATAGCAATTCAATGCTGTGCACATAACTGTAAACTGTGTAAACTTTAAAAAGCCATTAAGGTTATTTTAAAGCATTCATTAATCATAACTAGAGTTCATAAAACTCTAGAAAACATGTAGTAAGATATTGCATTGACATTCCTCCTCCTGTGGAGGATTACTTCTGCCAGACTTCACCATAACAAAGTACCAGGCAAGTGCAGAAAGCTTGGTGAAAAATCAGGTTCTTGCAGAAATAAGAAAAATGACAAAACATGCCTCCTCCTTCTGTTTTCACTTTTCCATCTACTGCCCTGCTTCAGATACCTTTGAAGTACACTCCCTATTCCTTTTCATTAAGTAACTTCTCTTCAAGTTGAAGGGCATTAATTATCTTCCAAAAACAGATATAATCAGGTAAACTGTATTTTATTATGTATGCTTTTTAAAATAAACATTTTTTCATATACTATGCTGTTAACAGCATAACTCTTCAGCAACTTTCTCCATGTCTCCACATAGCTGCTGGTTGAACACATTGATTTAAATCTGCTGCCTCAAGTAAACCCAGTGTTTTCTCTTCTAATTATACCCTTGCATCATAAAGCCAATACATGTCTAGCAGAGCCCTTTTTTACTAAGTTTTAGCAGCAGAACCTTTATAGCAAAAAAAATGGAAGCATACTCACAATCAACTGACCTTCACTCTAAGTACTCATGTTAGTCACTTGTCTTCCAGCTCTTGTCTAGTTTACTGCAGTAAAGAGCTTTGAATTTAAGCAAATTTGCTCTGAGTAGCAGTGAGGCAAAAACTGGACAGCAACACTAGCTCAAAACTGTCTTCCAGAAAGGACTAACACATGTGCATTCAACTGTTTGCACATACCTGTGCTCCTGGTTCTCCTCGGTCACCTTTTTCACTCTGAGAATCACCAACTGGCCCCTGTAACAAAAACAGTGAGGATACTCATATTTTGAAATTCACATTTTCTAAGTTAAATAGATATTTTATAATTGTTTATCTTTAAGAAAATACAGTTGGAATGCTATTAATAAGTATTTTATTCTATTAATGAGTTCTATTCTTGTCATTAAAGGTTGAAATAACGGAAATTAATACTGGGCTGTAGAGAGCAGCAGGTACTAGGTGATGCTGCCTGAATCTTTAAGGGATTTCTTCTGGCCACTTACTGTAAACCCCATTGGCCCTGGGGGTCCTCTTGATCCTTTTTCTCCTTTTTCTCCTTTCAAGTCCTATTACACAGAAAAGAAGAGTTTACTGTGGTATCTTGGATTTTTCTATGCTTACCATGACAGTCTGGTTCTACAAAGAGGAAATCTGTTTGTCACCAGCAAGATTCTTTGAGCAGAGACAGTTCCACTCAAATGACTAAGAAACAGAAACCTTTTATCAGTGGTCCTGCCTAAGTCTATGAAGTTGGAAAAATAAACTGTTTCCGCACATTTCAGAATACAGCTAGGTCAAAACAAACTACCTGTGATTGCATGCAAAGGGGCTGCAGTAAATATCTCCACCAATGGCAACAGGAAACAAGCAAAAAGCCCAAATAAACCTTAATTGCCTCACTGGAGCTAGAGTTACTTCCAAAACAGAAATGCAGTGGCTATCTACAGCATCCTTGTCTCTGTGCATGCAAGATTACACTACTGTGTACGCCACAGGGCCACACTCTAAGGTCACTGTAAAGATGAATTTTATGGACTCTCTAATTATTACCTGGTTAGAGTCATCCTCCAAACTATTTTTATAAGGAGTTTTGAGAAGTTTCTAAGCCTTAATGCTCCATGTCTCTGAAAAATTGCCATTCTGTGGCACAGGTGTGACTAGAAATTGCTCCATGTGGTCTGTATTTGATTTAAACAGGGAGAGATGGTGTGCCTAAAAGCCGAACCTTGCTTCCGTGATCTTTCCCTTCCCTCCTCAATACAGTCTTGAAGCAAAACTCACTTTTGTTTTAGCACATAATGGAGAGAGACTTTGGGTGACTTCACAGATTAGATACAAATTACATAAGAAAAACAGAAACATGAACACATGGAAGACTTGTCAGGTTAATATGTGAATACTTAAAATTGTATCAACTACTGCTATTTAATTTCTATATAAGGATGCATTGAAAGAATTTCAATTCACAAAAATAATACTTAAAAAGAAATTTGAAACAGACTATTTCCTTCCATATTTATTGTCTTTCCAACACTTTCTGTCATTATTCATGTTTCGGTAAAAACAATGAGAAAACAAACTACAAAATGTACATGAACATGTTGTAAGCTTTTGTGAAACTCTAGATGCTCAGAGTCAAACATTCTCAGTGACGAGGCCCAGAGGTCAACGCAGCTGTGGCTTTGATCAGAACATCCATGTGGATTTGGTAAAGCAGAAGTGATTTACAATTCATGTACTCAGAGATTCATGGCAAGTGGGGTACTGGTCAGCAAGAAGCATTGCATTGGGATTGTGCAGATGTGCATGTGGGCACACGGGCCTCAGCCATGCTGGCTCTACACAGACACTCTTAAGAGAGTTTAGAATCGAATTAAGCAAGCCTGAAAAATGATAGAATGACTAAAAGGAAATGTTATCAGAGCAGTGAAGATGAAAACATCCTCTCATAGTAAAACCTAGTCAGGTGGTGTATCTGAATGCAATGTTTAATGATTTTACTACCGTCATGTTGTCTGGTCCGGTTAATGTCACAATCACAGTTCCTGGGGGCCCAGGGGGTCCAGTTAACCCAGTGTCACCCTTGAAAGAAAAAAGAAAAATAGAGCAATCATAAGCACTGTGTTTTTGTTATTTCAAATTACTACTGCTGTACTTTTAATTTAATGAATATTTTTTCTGTCATTACACTCAGCCATTAATCCAACTGACATTTCCCTTTGCTTGCTATTTATATTCCAGTAAAAAGACATATGGAAGATTTAACCTTCCCCTAGATGATCAATATAAAAATGTATATGCTGATTTCTGTTAAAGTTTCTAGCAGCAATTTGAATTTTTAATCCTATTTGTTTGTTACATAACTATTTTAACTATAAATCAAGTAAAAATATCTCAGTGGTTACAATTTTTCTCTCTATTTAATTGTGTCAATCAGTAAATTACATGAGCTGTCTTAGGTGACATCCTCCAAACTGCAGTCTGGGTATTCCAGGGAAATCACAGAATCATGGTGCTAACAGACAAAACAAACTTTCATGTGTCCTTCACTGACAACATTAGTGGTGAAGTGCACTTTTTCATAAGGGATCTTTCAGAACAGGGAAAGTTCTCAATGTGATCTTTCCTGTGGAGCTCAGAGAAACAATATCCACAATTTCCAGTGATTTTAAGCCAGTGGAATGCTTTTGCATGAATTTGCAGCATAACAGCAATGAATGTGTCACACTTTTGTAAGGAAGCAAGATGTTCCATGGTCACCTGAGCTACTGTGAATGAATAACCAGGTCCATAGACAAATTGTTTTTCAGGACACTCCTAGCAATTCCTGGTAGTGATTATAACATTAAAGCCAATCACAGCTGAATCTGTACAGATCAATTAGTGTTACTATGAGATGTCCCAATTTCTTACAAGGATATTCAGATTGACTGCATTGGTCCTGCAGCTGCAGGCTGGGGTGCTGAGAGAGAATGTGGGCATTTGTAGTATTTCCTGGCTTAAGGTCAATTACATGGAATACAAAGTAAGAACATGAAAGACAAGTTATCCAATTTTTATTCAAAATCTGGGCGTTTTTCTAGCATCACAAGGGCTGACACTGCAAATACATTGGACAGAAATTGTGAGACTACGAATGCTATATATTTACCAATGTTTATCTGCTTGGATAAGCATTCAGGAGAACCACACAAATTATATATATTAATTCAATGCTATGTGTTAGTAAGTATTAACTACTGGCTTCTCTTCAGTGTCCTATCTTCTGTCTAGAAGTTTATATCATTTACTCTTATGTGAAAACATTTTGACCTTAGACATCATCGCCATGTTTCCATTTTTCAGCAAAAGACTTCCACATATATACTGAGAACTTGCATTTCACAGTACTTCCCCAAAATTTCACCATAGCATATCAGAAAATGCATAAAACAGAAACAAAACTTATAAAATGTTTAAAGCTTCTTATGAAATTACCTTTCTTCCTTTGGCTCCTATTACTTTCAGTCCCATAAGACCCTGAAAAAAAATCCCCAAATGTTATTTTTTTGATTTTATAAACACTTACAACATGAGTTAATTTATGTTACACATAACAGAAGTTTTCATTTTTATTATCAGTCTGAGACTACCTTAGGTCCAGGAGGTCCTGGTTTCCCTGGCATGCCCTACAAAAAAGGAAAAAAAAAAAATCCTCAGGTAAAAAAATGACAATGTTCTGCTCTGATATAGGTGTTTTGAAGCACCCAACTTTCACAGAACTTATATCACATTTTTACTTTTTCTTCCACCTTTACAACCACAATTCATTGCCAGTGGGTGACAGACTGTTTACACAGTGTAGTTGCAAACATATGCATCTCTCAATGTTATACATATTAGTATTTAAAGTGAATTACTGGGTAGTTATTTGAAATTAAAATTTATGCTCACAGGGACAAAGGATGCTTCTGAAAATAGAGAAATTATCATGCATAAAAATAATCAAAAGCAACTGAAAAAATTCAGATGTGTGCAGAAAAACATAGTTTTTACATACACATGTGTCTAGACCTCAAATAAGTCTGGGAGAGTCAAGTACTTGTATCTGTGTAATTCCATAGGGTTCAGGGAAAATCAAAGGTCAAAGTAACAAGTGAGACATAAATTCATACTAAAGGTCCTGGAGGGCCCTGTGGTCCAAGTTCCCCAGGATATCCTTGAGCACCCTGGGCACCCTGCATATTGAAAAAGAAACAGGAATAAATCTCCTGGCAAGATTATGAGCAAATCACAACACTAAATTCAATAAACTGTGTAAGAAACAGAGGAGCAGCACTGCTTCTGAATTTCCTTTTCCTATCTCAGGAGAACTCTTCCTCATTGCTTCATTGTTTGGCATATGTTTTGAAACATGAGAAAACATCTGTTCTAAAACTAAACTACTCAAGTGAGGATGTAAGTCTCCTAATAAATGTGAATTATTAATCCATATGGTCCTATTAATGCCTCTAATAAGCCCTCAATCCATCAAATATTCCATGCAATAAATTCATGCAGTACTTCCAAGCTTCATTTTCAAAGAAATGGAAAATTAAACATTTTTATTTTCTTTTTTATTTAATGCTCTCTGTTTATTCCAATAGTCAGAAAAAATGTCAGCCTTGCCTTCCCCTGCTAATGTTCATTCTTGAAATATGGACCATCCAGTGCTTTGTTAGTACTCTAGAAGTTATGCTGGTCTAACCTGTTCAGTCTTAACTTTGATGGGAATTTCAGCAGTTGGATTAGATGGCCTGCAACCTCACTGGCCTGAAAACCGACTGGTTTTGGTTTAGAAATCAGTGATATAATTGTAAAAAATACTGTATCTATATTAAATAAATAATACACTTACATTATGTAAAATGCAAAATAATTGTAATACATACTCTTGTTATATAGAATGTGTTTATACATCTTACTGTATATTTTTACACATATGTATCTCACCGTCTTAAATTTGAGTTACCTGGAGACCAGGCATTCCTGGTAATCCAGGATCACCTTTTTCACCATACTCTTGGCTATATCCTTCTGCAGGGCACCCCTGAACAATTAGATAAAAAGAAACATAAAAAGTTATGCTGTAAAACTCTGTAGTGCAAGTCTTCTAATACAGTTTGTAGGGAAATGAACAGCCTCAGAATTGCATAATGATGGAAACTGTCCACTGCAGATAGTTCTAACTTTAAAACAGATTTTATTAAACCAAATATACCCTGTGCAGGCCTTCCAGTTCTCTGTTAGGAGCAGTCTTCTTTTCAGATATACCTAAATTATTCACGCACAGTCCTTGCCTTCAGTTTATTTTTGTTACTTTTTATCCCTATAAAATACTCTCTAGAGCATCTGCAGATTTCCATATGAATTCATAAACTGTTTGGGGGAGGAGCTTAGTTCTTTGTGTGCTTGAAAGTGCTAAATTCATTACAAGCAGTAACAGTAGTTTGAGGGAAAAGAAATTATAAACCATTTTGGAACCTGAGGAGAATGCGTCTTAGGACAATGGAAGCACCAAACTTTGTGGTTGCTTCCTCTGGAAGGCAAACCTTCTGTTTCCTATGAATGGAGAGGTTAGGAGCAACCAACACACACACAAATTGTTGATAATCAGTAAACACTTTGTGTAATATGATGCAAATAACTGACCTTCTCTCCTTTGATACCAGCAATACCCTAGGAAGAAGAACAATCATATTGAAACAGAAGAGTAAAAGAGTGCTGAAATAACACATTCTAAATATTGTCTAAGCTTAGTGCCCTTCAGGTCATTTATTTTCATGAAGAAGGTGCATAGCCAGGTTCATGTTTACTGGGCCAGACTTCAATTTAAGAAGAAAGGGCATATTGTTAAAAAATAGTCAATCTCAGAGGTACAACTCTACAAGTGGAGGCAGAACAGCTTTGAAGCCTGATATTAATAAATGAATAAATAAATAAAAATCAGCAGAGCTGGGAAAATAAAGATCATATTTAGAAGTTAATAGATTTGAAGCCACTGGAAGCTGACAGACAGTATTCCTTTCCCATTTGTTTAAAAGTATCTCTTTCTAACACATCTCTACAGAAGCAATTAAAGGATTAAAGCAATGCACCCAGAGTGAGAAGTTCTGGGTTTAATTCCTGGTTCTTACTGACTTAATTAACCATTATTTTTTCAAAGACACTTAGGCATGAACTGAAACTGCAATCCATTAAATATACCTTGGATATATTGGATACACCTTTAGGGATGTAAGTGGCAAATTTTCGTGAGTACCCAATGAGAGCTAACTCCAGGCAATGAATTTCATGCAGTTATTAACTAAGAAGTTGAGGCCCCACATGCAGACAATAAAACCTTACTTTTAACTTCTGTCTCTTTATCACACAGTTTTCATACTAATAAAATGGGCATACCTATATATTTCAAGTGTTGTCAGCATGAGCTAACATGAGGCTTTACACTCCTTCAGGGACTGGCTTTATGTAATGAGAATGCACACAATCATGAATTTGACAGACACTTACTGGAAGGCCTGGAGCACCTCTTCGACCTGGAGGACCTGGAAATCCTTGGTCACCCTGAAAGTAGTAACAGTGATTGTTAATGCAGATTATAGTTTATTATTTGGCCTGCTTTTAGCAAATGTGATTACAGAAGAAGTTTTTTATGCTATCACACTAAATGCACTGTGAGTGCATGACCACTGTATTTTGCTAGAAGAGGATCATCCCATTTTATGCAGCTTGACTTCAATCCTCAACTTTTCAGATTGGTTTACAGTTTCACTAGAAATCTATGATTTTCTGTAGTAGGTATTATTCTGACTCCCTCTTTCAGAATGCTCATAGAGCAAAGAAAACCTGGTAAATCTGTAACTTAACATTAAGCTTTTTCTTTTAATTACTTTTCGGATTCATGAATTGCCAACTGCAAGCTAGATACTGGTGAAATAAAATTAATTAACTACCTCCTTTATAACCCATTGCGGCAAAAGGACATGTTGGACAAAACTGATTAGGTCTTCTGGATTTAATGAAAAAAGTATTATCTGTCAAAATACCAAACATTATTATCTTTTAGCAAAGACCATTAGCATGTATTATTTATTTTGCACAAAAAGATAGCACTTTTCCTTCCTCTAGTCCCATGATACAAGTTTTTCTAGCTGATAAAATCACAAAGCAAAACAAGTCAAAGTTGTTGTATATTGGGCAAAATTTAGAACACTTTTTGGCCATTCCCAAGCACAGCCAAATGCAATCTCCAGAACACTCAGCTTGGTTTGTACCTTTGTGCCATTGCATCCTGGAACACCCGGGAGCCCAGGAGGACCAACAGTTCCTGGTTCACCCTAAAAGAAGCATGAAATAGACACAAGCTTTGTTTTTGCACATTCATATTGCCCTACAGAAACACTGAAAGAGTTTATGTTGGAGCAGTGTTTCACAAGACTTGACAGATTACAATGTGTTCTTAAATCATTACCATGAGTAAGAATTGCTGATGCCAAGATTTTTATCTCTAGGCCAATTGACAGAGACAATGTTGATGTTGAGACTAGAGTGAGAACACTGAGCTGAGGATAATTGTGCACTAAAGACTGTAGTAAGAGAGAAATGATTAAATCAGTTTCATTTTTACTTACTGGAAGGCCTGGAGGACCTGAAAATCCGGGTATTCCTGGGACTCCCTAATGATATCAAACCAGAGAAATAATATTATGAATATTAAACAAAATCATTTGATTACATTCATAATAAGAATTAATGCAAGTAAGATCATTACTTCCTTAATTATTCTGATTGTAAACCCAGCATAATGGTGACACACAGGTAACACACACCAGTTTTGCCCACAGAATAAATCCCACACAACTCTTCATGGTATTCTAGTCTGACTTTTTCACTGCACACCCAAATATTAAATACATACAGTAATAACCTTGTACATAAGGTGTAGCAAAAAGGGCAAAAGTTCTAAAAATAAACAATGCTTGGGCATACACCGTATCATAATTTTTAGCCATGCTTTGAAATTATAAATAATGCTTTGCTTTTATTTTCACAAATTATTGAACCAAGGTGGCAATTAGCAAGATGTTTAATATATATAAGTTTGTTTAAAATACAAACACTTACTCGTATACCTTTGGGTCCAACTAAGCCTGTAAGCCCTGGAGAACCCTATATCACAAATGGAAAGGAACATTTTTCAACATGTTTCAATGGACAAAAAGCTCATAAATGTCAACAGGACACTCAATATTTTCAGTATCAATGTCAACATGTGCACACAAAACCAGCTATATAAATAAATAAATCATTGGCCTATTACAGTCAATAAAGGAAACAAGCATTTCATACAACTTGCATAAATTGTGGTGTCTTGCCCTCCCTTTCAGTGTTTACAGGGGATTATCATAGAATCAAAGAATGGTTCAAGTTGGAAGATACCTCAAAGATCCTCCAGTTCCAACCTCCCTGACACAAGCAGGGACCCCTTCCACTAGAACAGGTTCCACAAAGCCTCATCCGACTTGGCCTTGGACTTCCAGGGATAGGGAATCTGTTCAGTGTCGCACCACACTCTTACTTCATAGTGAAAAAAAATATATCTCATCATAGGTCAAAAAAAAAAAAAAAAAAGGTGTATGTTGAGAAAGCAGTTGCTATGGATTTGGTCAAACTGTGAGACCTGGAAAAGGTTCCCAGATATGGGTGATGTCCATGTAATGACCAGATGTATGAGATGTATGTACTCTGACCTGCACTGTTGAGCATGGAAAGGAAGACCAGGAGCAAGCTGAAAGGGGACTAAGCAGGATGGGAGAGCAAGGCTGAAAGAAGACAGCAAAGAATGCCCCAGTGACACTGCACCATCTGGACAGAACCTGCTGGAATTCTTTCAAGGTGCTTACCGCTTAAGTGCTAGCAAGAAAGTTTTACCATTCCCAGGAAGGAAATGGAAAATGTGAAGAGCAGCATAGGTTCTAAAATCTTGGGCCACGTTCCATTTCAGATACTGTAGAAGCGTTGGATAGGAGAGGCTAACTGCCACACACTACACCACATGCCATTCAGGCTAACAGAGGTCTTCTTGCTAGATAAACTATCCTGACTTTTTGCCATTCTTGCAGAAGTTATTATCACTTACTGAAAGGGAAATGCTGTACTAAACACCTCAATGAATTCAGATAAAAGGCTCATCAACATGTATGAAATCTACCATGAGTATCACTTCCAGAATGTATTGTAAAAATAAGATAGGACAGAATAATGCAACAATGCTTTAACAAATGAAAATTATAAAATCCATTTCTTTAAAGGTATATTTTGTGCTGTAGCCACATTAGTGCAGGTCCTAGACTGTATCTGATTCTGGTGGTACCTTCCTGATTTACACTATGGCTGAGTTCATGCCATATTTACACAGAAATAATTTATTCACCAGAGCCAGTTTATTGATAACAGCAATACTGTTTCACAAGACAGACATATAAAACACTTTTAGTGCATGATTTTTGATGAGTTTTTTTTTCTACTCATGTAGGAGTCATTGAAAATTCATATTCAGCCTCAGTTTAGGTATACAGAAAAGAAAGAAAGTTCAAGTCACTGAAGCCACTCTCTGCACCATGCAGGCAACCAGGTATCTCCTAAACAGACCAAGATTTATCTTAAAAACCATCTTTCCCTTCAAATTTTCTTAAATCTATTTTTCACATTTGTCTCACTAGTAGCTTGTTTACTTTCTTTTCAGATGTTACTAGACATTAAGACAAAAACTGAGGCTATGCTGTAAAAGTCTGTCTAAACACATGTTCATTGCCTCTGGCAGTTCAGTCCAGCTGCTTTAGCACTGGCCAATGGACAACTGACAACAAAAGGCCATGGTTGTATCAGCTCTACTCTGATGCAGTCAAAATGACTATTGCAGCTGGTGACCAAACAACATCCCTCACCAAATGGGAAGCTCTGAGAAAGGTTTTGGCTTGGTTTGACTTTGTAAAATAGAATTTTCTACACAGTTACAGCTAACTTTGACTGTCAAGCACACTACTTTCTCTGGTTGTATATCTCTGTCTCACATACATACCTACCTACCTTTGGTCCCTGTGGCCCTGGAGGCCCTTCTGGACCAGGAAAGCCTCTTTGTCCAGGTGGACCTGGAATACCAGGAAAGCCTTTTTCACCCTGTAAACATTAAGATAATTAATCTCAAAATATCCATGAATTCTCCACTTGATAGTTTATTACTAAGGCATTCATTACTTTTAGTACTTCTTAGCTTTCTGCTGCTGTGGCAGATACATTGCCCTTGCCCACAGCTGACCTGTTTTTGTGGTCCATCTCTGTGCTGCCTCGGCCCTATGGCACCACATGCTCATAAGTATTATGAATTATCAGAACACAAGATAGCACTCAAGACTTTGCAGAGTATAGAAGTTAGCTGACAGTATGAAAATTTAAGAAAGCAGCTGGTACATATTCCTTGTTAATATTTCTATATTTTAGACAAACAGAAAAGGTGTTTCAGCTCTTCAGACAGTGGCAATTTAGCATGCTCAGTTTTACATCAGTAAAGAGCTGCCTGTTCAAGACCTTTTACATCACAGCATGATGTGGGAGAGAGAGTCTGTCACTTCTCTCAGAGTCAATCTTCCTACTTCTTTATACAAAGTTATACAAAGAAAGCATGTAAAATTTTGCTGTGCAGAAGTTTGAGTGTCTTATTCAATGTACAAGATAGGAACCAAGAGATGTCTCTGGGAAGCCAAAATACTTTGGCTTGTCCCCTGCACCAATTCTCACTCCTCAAAATCCCAGAAACTCACCAGATTTTAGATAGCTTCTGAATGAAATAAAAATTAAATATTAGCAATTACATATATTTATATCTCTCAAGATAGACTGTAATCCCATAATATTTTAACACACATGAAAATAAGAATTGTATTATAAAGAGTCTGTGAGATCTATATAATAAATTGGCACAGCTTTTTATAAAAAATAGTTTATTTCATGCACCAGCATCCCAAGGCAGAAGGATGAATGCATCCCAGAATGTGCCACTGGAGGGGGTGTGGCACCAGCTCACAGGAAAACCAAAGTCCTCGGCCTCTCTGCCCATGGCAAGAGCCACACGGTGCTGTCTGAATCCAGAGCAGCACTGTGCTTTCCTGACACCTTCTGCCCTCTCTACAGAAAAGGCAATTTTAGCCGCACTTTTTTCTTAGCAGATCAATGAGATTAGAGGATTTTCAGGTTGGAGAATTCTAAACACTGAATAATTACCAAAACATGTTGATTAATGCCATTGTCCTGATTTTCCATAGCTGCATGAAAAACTTCATCAGTGTAAACAATTATTTACTCTTACCTTCAAATTGCTCAGTTATTTAACATGGAACTGCTAAAGACAAGTTGTGGGTGTCCATTCTTATTAATATTTCTCTTTCAGTGGGCAATTTATTTTTTTCTAGTTTTTCAACTGGTCTCAGTTTCACTGTTTAGGATGAAGTCAGGCTAGACCAGCTAGTAACACGAAAAACAAACAGGGAGATTTAACTGAAAATATTAGTATTCTCTTTTCCCACTTATTAATATATATTTTAATACTCACCCTATTTACTTCCAGATAAATTTTCTCCAACTTTGTAAAAGCAGATGGGACCAATCAGTGGGACTAATCATAATCCTAGATCTTTATAGATGTCTGGAATATGTTCATAAGGTTTAGTATGGGAACCTGTGTGTTCATGGCTTGCCTGAATTGCAACCATGACTTCTTCAATAATGCCCCTTTCATCTGTGAATCAGTTGTTTTTCTAACCACAAGCAGGAGTTTCAAAGAATTTTTGGCATTTGTGTAATTCAGGTTTGTCTAACAGCCACTGAGAGCCTCTGCCAAGCTGCTATTGGCAACAGGCAGAGCTGTGGATCTGTTACTGCTGACGGATTTGCTGTTCCTTCAGGGCTGGCAAGGTGTTTGTGATTAGGACCCAGAAACTCATCCCCTGCTTGATCTACAAGAGTTTTATCTCTTTGATGCCAGTGTGTGTAGCTTTCCTCCAGGAACTGGCAAAGAGGGGTGGGCAGGGTCCAGAGAAGGAAAGAGGGAAGCATTGAACATGACACTCTTGATAGCATTATGAAATTTGTAACGGGAGATCTGCTGCCAAGGTAATGACATTTGTTAGGAGTTAGTGAAAGAGACCTGATGCTTTAGATAGTTGTTCTGCTCGTGTTCAAATATCATACAGTGCTGCAAACATATTAATGCAGTAAAAAAATTCAGTTGAAAAGTCTTAGTTAAACAGTGTCCCCAAAGTTAACAGAATTTTTTAAGGTAATCATTCTCTGTAGACTGTTGGCCAAATACCATCACACACTAAATTCACTCACTGTATCAACTGAAGTAATCTACTAACAATTTCCATG
Source organism: Rhipidura dahli (assembly GCA_013399225.1). NCBI lineage: Eukaryota > Metazoa > Chordata > Aves > Passeriformes > Rhipiduridae > Rhipidura > Rhipidura dahli. The sequence goes on along the minus strand of VXAC01003306.1, from coordinate 396,091 downwards.
TATATAAGCTAATATTAAAAAAGGAAAATGTATCTGTTCTTACCTTACTACCTTTTGTGCCATCGCAAAAGCAGGGACTTTTACCTTTGCATACACAGTCCTGCAAAACAAAAATACAAACTTTGTAATACAGTCATTTTTCTCATGGAGTTGTTTGGAGAGAGGCAAGTGAGATCTCTGGTTTTATTAAGTAATTATTTCACAGATAATACAACTTGAAAAAAATATTTGTGAAGAGGCAATTCTCAACATTGGCAAAGAGCTCATTATTCCTCTGTATTGTCTTTTGAGACAGATAAGAGCATCAGTTAGATCTTGCAGACAGAATTAACTAACACATACAGTTTCTCTTATTATAACAGTCACAAAGTTTCAGATTTGTAACTTTTATGTTTCCTTTATGATGGAGGAAAGATGCTGCAAGTAGTTGCTGCTCTCTCTATGAACGTGACAATTCCTGACAGTTGCTGCTTGTCTTTTAGGTGGCTGAATTTAGGTGAGATGATGCCACCTATCAATTTACAAAAAGCTGCAGGGAGCATTCCTCCAATGAGCAGATACTTAAACATTTCTTTACAAAACAAAGCAGAAATTAAAATCAGTTGGCCATGAAAGGCAAATCCCCCAAAAAATTACTGTGTCTGCCTCTGATTTACAGACAGATCAATAGGTGGCTACTTGATATTTCAAGCGAGATTTTTAAAGAGTTGCAAACATTAAATAGTTAATTCTTACCCTGATCTGACAGCTAGAATTCAAGTGGTTTCACATAAAACAGAAACCATTGAACTATGCTACCTTTACTACCATGTTAATCAATATGATTATATCACCAGAGACCCAAGGATAAGCACTAGTGCAGAATTAACAACAAACAGTATCCTGACTTCTTGGTGATGTCAATCAGTCTGGCACTGGATAATCTAAGTTCATCAAGTCAGTTATATGACAGATATTTCAAGTCTTTAAATAGCAATACAAGAGGATAAAGTGTGTATATCTCCAAATAAATTTGGAATACTTTATAAGACAACTGATTTTCTTGTTCCCTATTCAATGACAGTACCTTCCATCCCAAAGCATTATCTTCAAAAAAGATTATTGGTAGAAGTCTGCTAAGCAATATAGGCAGGGTCATTGCTCAAGGCAAGAGGTATACACAGATATATACCATTATAATTCTATAGACCTTCATGAACTTGTACCTTATTTCTGCCCGTGAAAGCATACTAGAAGCAGATTCTTTACAGTATCTGTATGCAAAGCACAGTTTTCAGGACATGTAGAGAAACCAACAAATGAAATTACTCTTCTGTAACAGGTATAATCTGCAGCAGACTTGATGTGTACAGATACAGAAGAAACCCTTCTATCTTCTAATCAAAGACAATCCAATGTGAAGGTAAATGCATGAAGATGTAGAAACTTGTGATGCTATACAATTAATCTACATTAATAAACTACTGAAAGAAAGAGAGCCTTTGCTCTTCAAGAACTCAGAGTGCTTAAGAATGTGTTTAATTTGCCATTAGTAAGCTTTCAGATCTATTTAGGTCTTTTTGTGTACGCATATCACTTTAAACTAAACTGAAAAGACCAAAGATGATTTAACATTACACAGTCAGTTAGCTGGATAATACTAAATGTTTTGGCATATAATTTTTTACGTAAGTCTAGATTACGCCTTCTGTACAGGAGCTTTGAACAAAAAAATCATTGCTCACTTACATTGCTGGATGCTTTCACATCCCTGCAGGATGCCTGCAGCTCCTTTATCAAAGGATCATAAAAAATCAATGCGATGTTGCCAGGTTATATGATAAGGAAACTGAATATTAGCTATTAACAGTTTATTTAAAATTCTCACAATAACATCTACATATTAAGTGTATTAACCAAAGCTACAGGTATACTGCATGTTTTTTGATTTTGTGATTTTCATAATAATAATCTACATTTCTTTCATATATTTAGATGAAGTAGATTTCTGATCTAAAATCTAGGTCAAAGGACACAGCCAGATCACTATATGAATATCAAATCAAATAAATTCACCAGTGAATCAAAATTAAAACCCCACAGCAGTTGGAGTAATTTATAGAAGAGCTCTTTTTCAAAGTGTTTTTAGTGATAGTTACAGTGTTATATGAAACAGATACATAATTCCAGTTGTACATGTTGAAGCACGTTTACTGCAGTGGTTAAGGTCTTGTTTCGTGGGTACAACCTTATGCAGAACACTGAACTGCCTTTCCTACACTATGGGGATTGGATTCTATGGGGCTCTGACCTCTTCCTGCTCCTGATTCAGAGAGTAACTTAACCATCTGCTTAGAAAGTATTCCAGTCCTCTCCTTCACCTAATTCCTCAAAGAAATGACACAGAAAGAAGGAAGAAATAATATACTACAGACTATAGTGTCACCTACACAAAGGTTAATGTAGATTGAGCATAACACTGCTACTCCAGCCACTGCAGTGGTGGCAAATTAATTTGGAAAGAACCTTACACACTTCTCAGCACTTTGCCAGTAGTAGTGGTTATATGAAGAACATCAGAGAATGTATTTAGGGATGTTATCAAACCTGAATACGCCAAAGGATGCGACAAAGTCTTAATGTAAGGAGAAGAGCAAGCAATGCCAGACTTCCTATTCTGTCACTAGCACAGGTTCTGAGTGCTGTCACTCACATTTGTGGAGCAACACAGTCCTACCAGGAATGGTTTAAAGGCAGGAAGGTGGAGAACAGACAAAAAGAACCAAAGTGAGGATGATCCAAGATCTCCACTGATCTATTTTTTTTTTTTTTTGAATGACATATATGATGACAGGACAATCAGAGTATTTCTCTGTTTTTCCAGATCCAGAGAAGATCAGAGTAACTCAGCTATGATTTCAAAATACATATTTGTATTAAAAATACTGCACCCAGGACAGAGAGGCAGCAAAATATATTGCTGCAGGAAACAAGCATCATATTTTTAAAGTATATTTCAGACCAAGACCACACAGGATGAGTAGTAAAGACATTCAGATGAAAGCTGAGATGAAATTAAATGTATTGTGTAGGAATATGGTAATGTGGCTGAAGTGGGGTTTAAGTTTGCACTCTTGGCCTGATTGGTCTTTAATTCCATGGGTGAACTCCAGTGATGCCTGAAGTAAATCCTGGTTAACATAAATGAAAGATGACTGTGTAACATGAGGTATTTTAAAATTAATTAAAGTGCAAGTGATATCCATTAATTACTGTGGACAGTAAAAATAGCCCAGGTGTCTTCTCTCAAGTGGGTGATGAAGCTGTCACTTCCCTTCACTGGTTTTCTAACAGCTGATCAGATTTATTTTTGAAAATGTATAACTGATTTTTCATTTAAACATGATACCTACTAGCATCTCACCTATCCTGCCACTAGGTCTTTATCTCCTAACTTACAGAATAACTAAATTAGAACTTTAACAATATGTGGAAGAAGACTTACTGGATAATATCTACTTTCCTGTGATGCCACTTTTTTATTCTTTTCTATCTTTCTGCTCATTAATCATATCCTGAGCAGTAATTTTTAATACGTATTGGCATTTAACAAAAATTACAGAAAACTGGAAATTATATATCAGTGAGACAGCTCCTTTAAGCCTTGATTACGAATTTTCAAGGGCTGCTGACACATGGAGATTTCTGAATTCTTCCTCGGCTGTCTCAGTGCAGAGCAATCACTTTACACATCCCAGCTGTGTCTATAAATCACAACTGGGCACATAGAATAACCCTGCTCCAACAACTGATGTCAATATAGTGCTTAAAACTTTAAAAGGCCCATTTCACTCATGTTCTCTACTACATGTTTTCTATTGCATCTTATAAAGGTGGGACAAATACAGGAAGTGGAAAGTTTTGCTCTACCATTTCTCTACAGTTAAGACTTGTGGTGGGGTAGGTATGCTGCACGTATGTTAAATGCTGCACTTTCTGAAGAACACTATGGTGGTAGCTAAAGTTTCTAGTATGGATACAGTTACAGTTTTGAAAATTTATCCTAACCTGTACAAGAGGATCTGAGAGCAGAGCTTTAAGAAAAAAGTTCCAACTGTGAAAAAAGGTTCATAAAGAAAATATTTTTTTCCTGATGCACCTGTATTAAGACACTTAGCTAGATTAGCACAGTCAGGAATTCTAGCTAGACAAGGTTAGTAAGATACGTGACCCTGGCAGCATATTCCTCATGTTGCACAACTGCAAATCACCATGCAGTGTGCAAGGTGCTGGAGAATGAGGTCCCCTTCACTCCAAAACATTGCTATCAAAACAAAATACCAGTCTCACAATTAGAATCTGTATACTAAAAGTTTTTCATGCATTCTAAGCATCAAACATGAATTCATTAAAATTATCAAAGACCACGAAGAACTTTGTGTTTTTTTAGTGATTGCTGGACCAGTACAACAAAACCAAATTATTAAGCCTTCAGTAAGTATAGACAACATAGAGCAGAAATAGGAGATGATGAGATGAAGAAAAATATGTCAATTCCCAAGCTCTGAAACATTGTGTAGTCACTTGTGAACTGGAAGGCAGACAGACATTCCTACCTTTGAAGACTCCTGTTAACAGCCATGTATGCTATCACAATTCACAGCATTTTGCTTACCAGTTGAATACCTAGTACAGGATGAAAATTATTTCATTTGGACTTTCCATTATAAAGAAATACACCTGTAACTTAATTAATGAACAGCTTGGTCAAGAACACCTAACACAGACAGACTGGGTCTCCAAGGACACAGCAGGAGACAACTGTTACAGTACAGGCAGTACAATTTTTGAATAAGCTCCATTAAACTCTTGTAATGGGAACCTTGCTCAGGGAATAACTTGAATCAGAATGCCCTGTTGGTGACACAGGCCTTGTATTACTGGTTATATACTGCTTTCAGTGTGAGGTGCAGAAGAGAAGTCCTAAACATTTGTGATTATACTAAAACATAACATTTCACAGAAGCAGGAGTTTGTGTTTAACTTACAGATACACAATTTGTGGTCACACGATGTTAACACACATTTTTATCTGAACTCGGTAAGAATTTCCTTACTTTACATCCTTAATTTTAAACTGGTATGAGCTCTTTTGGAAGGGATTTGCTTGTTCATGTAGTGCAAAGGTATATTTATAATGGTATTTCAAACCAACTAAGCTAAATTACTTGTAGATAGAAATGGAAGAAGCTTCTGTATGTGAATATTTAAACAACTTTCTATTATGCCAAGGGGAACATGTGTGTGAACCCCTTTTTCACTGCAGAGATTTAAACCATTTTGAAAAAATTCTTAGTTTTTACAGCAAAAACCTGTTGGTTAACAACTTTGTATAACAACAATTTTGTAGTGTTAGCCAAATCTCTCATAAGTATCCAGACTTGGCACAATAAAACAGCAGTAACATAAACCTTAGGTTAAACAGTATAAGGCAGATGGAAATAAAATTTTCAGAGAACTTCTGGTATCTCTTGCCTCTTTTTTGTTTATATACTTACTGAACAGTCTTTTTTTTTTCCTGTGAATGGGCCTGTTAGAACAGAAGTTGCAAAAAACCACTGTAACATAGCTGTTCATACCATTCTCAGGAAAATACACCACTCTGTCACTGGGAGCATGTTCCACATGCAACTCCCATGGTGCCAACCATACTCTTCCTTCAAACAGATACAGCACAATTAATCATACTGAACTTCTCCCTTCTCTCCAATTCACAATCAGTGAACAGTTAGGAAGTATGAGAAGGGTAGGGCTTAGCAATCTTCACTTTGCCCACATCATCATCATTGCCTTAGGATAAAACAGATAAAATGTTTTAATTCAGAAACAAACAAACACACTGAGTTTTCACAAACTCAAATGATTTAGTGATGGCCACTAAGGCCTATTTTGTAGATGTTGCCCAAAGTTACTAAGTATCTGTATGAGTAGAGTTGGCATATTTTATGCAGTTTTAGAAAAATTTATGTTGAGGCTCTTAAATCTCCTGTTTTGGGATGTGTGTGTGTAAATTCCTTTTGGTCTATAAAGAGGAGATACAGAACTGCTCTCTCTTGAGACACAGAGAATGATGCTTTTCCTTCTTCTTCTAAACCACAGAATAGCTTGATGCTTATATTTATAATGACCAATACCTTACTGTACAAATCATCTCAGTAGGGTGGAAATCACTGTGAAAAGGACTGTCAGAAATGGAACCAAACTGTTCCTGATATATTCATGTGTGTGAAAATCTCCAAAGGCAGAGCCATAGACTCCATCTCTGGGGTTGATTTCTTCTCCTGACCTTGAAGTGGACATGGGGACAACAGGAAAAAATATTTTTCTTTTCACCAAGGAAAAAAAGACTAGGCAGTTCAGGCCACAGAATTTTGTTTTGTGTAGAAAACTCTTAAGAGTGTTTAATCGGCTTATTCATCCGTGCTCTTCCTTCCTAAGAGTCACCTTAAAAGAGCAATCTAATAACAAAGAATACACACTATTTAACTAGTGAATTTTTGCTTACCTACCATAATATGGTTAGCATTACCTTGCACATTTTGCATTTCTTCACAGCTGTTGAGTGTGGGAATGGTATTTACTATAATTTTTGTCTCCTTGGGCCTGTATATTTGTATATTCATAAAATTCCTGGTGTGCATCTTCTGTTAAGTGGTGCAAATAGCAATGAAAGCAACAGTAGCTTGTTCAGAGTAAGCTTATTGCACATGTTTTGGTTTCTCCTGATTTGAAAGGCTCTGTGATTTCACAGATTTAAAAAAATTAAAGGTCACTTTTTCCTGCAGCTTCCTCCAAAACAATCTGTGGAAAAATGCAGCACTAAGCCCTAGCTAAAAGGTCTTCACTAAACCAGGAAAAATGGGAAACCTGTAAAGCTGTGAGACCTGTACCCTATCATGAAATTGCTAAGACAAATAATGAAAATGGAGCTAAAAATTTATTAGGTGTGACAAAATGGAACTTTTTCAGTGTGACTATGAGGGACTGGGGCTGCAAACAGTTAAGGAAAAAGCCTTTTTGTATTTCACCTTCCTCCTAGGCTCCTGCAATCCATGCCAATATGCTTCTAGTATTACTTTGTTAGGCAGTAGGGTGAGAATGTGACAGTAAAACAGATGACCGGACATCCCATACTAGTTGCACTTAATAGCAAAGTATTTTGTTTCAAAGATCTGTTGCGACAAATCAGCTCTAGGTATTGCAGAAGAGATGCTAGCACAGATCATAAATAAAATGGTTCCATCTCTATGAAATGCAAAGCAGTGAAGAAAGAACCAGTGTTTGCCTGCCTACACTAATAATTTTAATGGTTTTATTCAGCCAGCAAAATAACTTGAATTATAGGCTTTTGCTTAAATGTGTATTTATCTTGCAGGTTTTCTAGAAAAGGCATCAAGTGTCAACAGTTCCATTTTCACAGGTGTTTACTAAGGTCACCTAAGAAGGGTCATCTTTCAGTTGTATGATGCAGCACACACATAGGCACAATTCACATTTCTTGGGGTCAGAGCAACGTGCTGTAAACCAGCAGAACTCCATCAGTTTTGATGCACAAACATTAGGGTAACTCTGCTAATCTATGCTAACTCTCTTGGCCCACTAGGAAAAGCCTTGCTCTGCAGTGCTGTGACATTGGCCTGTTTCTCTGTGGAGGTGATGACTGAATTACAATAAATGTAGAGGCAATCAGGAGCAGAACAGTCTAGCAGGAGTTGGACCCAGTTATCAGAGTTAATGCCCTCCTTGACTTTGGAGCTGGGATCACATTAACCAAATGAAAGAGGGCACTGCACAAAGGACTTGCTTTTCTAACACACTCAGTGAACTCCCTTGTATATTCAGGTGCACATCTTCCCTTCTCAGCTGCTTGTGCAACAAAGAACCTGGGTGCTTCTGAAGGCTGCCAGAGAAGGAACATTCTCACATGACACTTGGTGCCTCCAACACTTTGATTCCTGGTTAAACTAAGTCTGCATCCTATTCTTACCAGCCTTGGAGATGGCCACGGGCTGAGCTAGAACACTATTTATTCCTTCCAGAGCCATGTATTAAGATCTATTTTTGACAGCAATATAGGTTGCACATAATTAGGAAAAAAAAATATTGCTATTAGGAAGCAAAGAAAACTTGTTTTAAGTACTTGTAGCAAATTCTAACATTTTAAGAAATGAAATTAATTGTGAAATAAAACCCCTTGCATCTAGTAAGAGACAACATGTGTGAGAAAGAGAATGAAAGATCTTCCCAAGTCCTACAGTCACCCAATTTGTTATGTCCCCTCCTTTGCCACCAGCCCGCGACAAAAAGTATAAAGTGTCATAATGGACGCAAAAATATAATAAGGTGCACTTAATTTTATCCTGTGAGCTAACAAATATTGCAACAGTATTTACAATACAAATTTAAAAGTGGTAGTAAGATGAGGTGCAAGCAAGTAATCTTGCTCAAGCAGAAACTCTCTTATCCTGTTCTGAACAAATACTAACATGATGCCAACATAAAAATGATCAGTGCCACAAAGCAGCAGTATGGATTCAGTACCAATGAACTTGACCAAGATACTTTTCCTATTAGGAAAAATTGAAACAACATGTCATTTGAAACAACAAATTTCAAGAAACATTTTTTAGATTAGTGTTTAATTTGAAAATATACAAGAAGTACAGAAATGGTATCAAAAGGCAGGACACACTTAAGGGAGTTAATTGAATTGTACATTTGCATCAAGACACTATAAGTTCCAGGTGCTGTTAGACAAAATTAGGCAATGAAAAAGCAAATCCATTTTTTTTTCTGAGAGAAAAAAAAAAAGATGAAGAACAGGAAGAATCTTGTACCCTGTGAAAACATTGATGATGATAATGATTACTATTATTCTAAAATATTTAAATGAACAGTGGAAAAATCTGAAGAATTATAACACCAGTATTTGAAGTCAAGGAATACATCAAAGAAGCTGAAAAGCCTTTGACATGGGAAGATGCTACTTCTGCTGAGTTTTCAGAAGATGTGATTAGAGCATGCCAGTGGCCAAGAATGCAGACAATAATACTCCCTAGCAGGTGCCAGAAAGTTGTGAAGAGCTGCAAGGACTAAAATTTTCTGTAAAAACAGCAGCAGGCATAGGCTAATAATTTGCTTTCCTGTCATCAGGAATAAGCTACACCTAAAATTTTCTATGTTTAAATGTTTTTTAATTGATGCAAACAGCTGAAGTATTGCTTGCTTGTCAAACATCAATTTATTTTCATATGAAAGTGTAGCATGATTTTCCAACATTAACTATACCTATTTCTTTGCAATGAACAGTTTAGACAAGATGCAGTGATTTATTTATCAATTATTTCATGTCAATTACAGTAATCAGTAATATTTAATTAGGAGTTTAGGCAAAACTGCCAGAAGAGACGCTTAGAAAAAGTGTGTGTGTGTGTTGTGGGAGAGGGGGGGCATTCTTGGAACACAGTCTGTGCTTGCTAACAGCCATGCAGAAGCCCATATGATGATATCCACCTCTTCAGAGCAACAAGGGCATTGGGTGGCAGGTATCAGCAGAGGAAGAAGAGAATGGAACAAAACCCAGCAAACTGGGCAGAAGAGAGAGACAGGTCTTGAGTCGTTAATCTTCCATGTCTTGCTTTACAGTAAGCAGCAGATCTAGACAGAGCCTGAAACAACTCTGCAGAAAACACATACTTTGCAAATAGATCTGGTACCTCTGCTCTACATAAGAACTAAGAGGTATTTTAATTCCATTACAAATAAAACAATTAGATCTTTGTTAAATGACTGAATTTGACTGCCAGTCAACTTAGAGTGCTATGAAAAAACCTAGCATATTGGGTGAGGTGCTTATGCTGTTTCCAGACACTCTACCCAGAATGGGTGAGTGAAATAGCTGCATGAGTTTACAAGAAACATAATTACTAATTAGACTGCGTCAGATAATTACAGCAGAACTCTGTTTCAGCAACAACAAAGTACAAGACCACTATTTTTCCTTATAAAGGTGAACTTCAAAATGTTTTGATAGGCAGTAAAGATTTTCATGTGTGGCGTTAGAGCTTTACTCATACATGCAAGGAAAAATTAACACTGTTGACTACGGGAGAAAGAACTTGAAATTTACTAAACCTGTCAGTTTCTTATGTTTTAGATCTATCAGGAATTTTAAAACTGTTAATTTCGTGTGTTTGGTGTCTACCAGAAATTTACTGAAACCGGCAGTTTTCTGTTTGGTAACTGCCAGAAATGTTGAGAGCTACACTGAGCCGTGTATCCTCACAGCTGACTGCTCTTCTCTCAGCTGGGAACCTACGGTCCAAATGTTATAACCACACACTGGAGAAAGACTCAGAAAAACTAGAATATGATCTAGTGGGATTTATTAACCAAATGGTGATGCGTATTCATCATTAAGCCTGAAAGACAACGTGTGGAAAGATTTTGTCATGAAAAATGACTGGCACAGGTGGTCCAGACGGCAAGTGCCGCTCCGGAGGTGTTTTCCTCGGGGACAATCCACTCCCACACCGCTCTGTCCTGGCCATCCACATCCCCTGTGCCCGCAGGCCGAGCTGGTGGCGGGACGGAGCCCCCATCCCACCCCATGCCGTCCCGTTAGCTGGAAGGGCGAGAAGCTCCTGAGGCCAACGGGGACACAGTGCCCCGCGCAGGGCCTTCTCTCCCGTTCTCATCCTCGCCCGGCAGCGGTGTCCGGGTAGCGGAGCCCCGCAGCTGGGCGAGATGGACCTCACTTCGCTTCGCCCTGCCAGGTCGCGCGTACCTGGCGCGGAGGAGGCGCATTATTTGAAACACACGCATTCACCTTTCCTTCCTCACCAGTGGCCAACGCAACGCGGTGCCAGCGAGAAGCAGGGATCGAGCCCTGCTCTGCCCCAGCCTCCGCGTCACCCCGCGCCACCGCCTCGTCTCGGAGCTCACTCACCTCGGCCGCGGCGGGGCCCGGCCAGAGCAGGACGAGCAGCAGCACCGGCGCCAGGCGGCCAGGACAGCCCCCGCCGGCCATCCCCCCCTCCTCGGCGCTGCCTGCGCGGCGTCCCGG
>VXAC01003306.1:260193-384945 GCA_013399225.1 Rhipidura dahli | reverse complement strand
GCCGGCTCCGTCCCCCGCCCGCGCCGCCGTGAGGGCGCAGGTGGCGGGCGCCGCCCGGACGGCCGGGGGCTGCGCGGCGAAGTGGGGCCGGGGCCAGCCCCGGACACCGCCTGGACAAGGCACGGGCTGCGCTCGCACGGAGCGGGGTCAGCCCTGGGTCCCGGCGGGGAGAAGGGCACGGTGAAACCGGGCGGGAGCGAGGCGGTACCGGGAAAGGCGGCGGCAGCACCCGGGGCCCCCAGGGCCATCCCACTGCTGCCGGCCACGGACGGGAGTTCCTTCAGTTCCTTTCCGCTCCCTCGAGCGTTTTCTTAGCAAGACAGAGGAGACTCCCAGAGGGATTTATGCCCCACTGCATAAATGGAAAGCAGCGAGAAATGTTTCTCCCCAGGGTTTCCACGTAATATGATATAAAACTTTTGCGAATGGAATTGTGATTTGTAAAGTGCTGGCAATGTGTAAAGTTTATCACATTTATGTTATTGACAGAAATGCTGCATGCTCAAGGTAACCTTTCACCAAATAAAGTGCTGTTTCGAGAAAGTGCAAACTTCGAAAGCATGTTGTCAGTGCCAGCTACAGCAACCTTACCTTGTCTGTAGCGTTCATGGATGCCATACAGGAAATCCCACATTACAGGTCTTTTTAGCACTAAAATTGAAACAGCAAAAGCAAGTATATTATATATTTATATAAATCTAGGAGTACTCATGAAATACAAATCTAAAGGCTTTCATGAGCAGAAAGCTAGCCACAGAAATTTGTATAACAGCTTCTCTGACAGGCACAAGAGTAGAGCTGGGTCTCCATTCAGTAGACCATACTGTCCATGTATGAAATCTGCTGTGAATGGTGGTTAGTAGAAGCTACTTTTCAAAAAAGTTTGGTAATACTAGTAAGAGCATGACTCAAGAAGAGGTGAGCATTATCTTCAGTACCTAAGATCTTGTACATAGATCATGTTAAAACAACTTCACTCTAAAATATCCAACTTCTGTGAGAGCAAGCTGGTATAGACAGCAAGCATGGAATTTAACATGAGAAATACTGGCGTTAGAGAGAAGTTAGTAGACATTCATTTATACAAAAGTGAAAACAAAAGGTGCAAAACCTGTCTACAAGACAATGAAGTCAGAGCAATAGCGACTATGGTGGAAGATGGTGATCAGTCCTCTGAAATTATTACAATTTTGATGCAGAGTTCCCCAGCACATGATGCTGGTTCCTTTGGATGTAATGAGAACACAGTTAGGACTGTTCCATTTTTTTATATCTCAATAACTGTAGCTGTGTGTCTGCCTCAAAATATGGCTCATGTCCCACGGTCTTTAGCAGAGTTACTGAGAATGAAATTTTCTTGCTTCTCGATTCTTGTCTATAAAGTAAACATCTAGATTATGTTATAGTGTCAGCTTTTCCCCTTCTTTTTTCTGAGGCTGAGGTGAAGTTTGGTGATCTCATATGAAACCTATTCCTTTGGTAGCAGCGTGTGCTATCCTGGAGATATTTTATTGAGGTAACTGTTGTGATTGCTTCAAAAACATAAAACATGACAATTTGACACATTAATCTAGACAACACCTTGTATTCTTTCTGTTATTTTGTTAGCTACTGAACACTTCAACTTGTTCAGAAAATGATGGGGTTTAAATAGCCATGACAAAATAACAAGCAGAGGATTGCAAGTCTTCCCACTCAGGCATTAAGTATTATTTTAAACTGTGTCAATGGGTTGGATCAAAATGGATTTTAATCTGAAAATAAAACTTTCACTGCTAATACAAAGCAAATGTACCAAATATAATTTTCTTTTTTATTTTCTTCTTAATTTTCAGAAGCTGTTTGGATAATTAAATAGTGAGATGGCTAGTGGGCAACAGGAACACATTTCTGCAAAGTCTAACACTTTATGACTGGCTTGGGTTTTCCATTTGAGGCAATCAGTCCCTGCAATACTGTATTGCCTCACAATTTTGCTCATATTGTTTATATTACTAATGTAAAAAATCAGTGAGGTAGGAATGCTGTTGGAATATTATTTTTTTATTAGGGATGTTGTTATTTTTTTCTTTTTTTACAGATGGGGAACTGGGGCACAGCAAGAGTGTAAAAAATTGACAGATGAATGGAGTACTGTACAATACATGTAGAGAGTGATCTTGCAGCATGGATAGCTTTAGGCTATTTATTAATCAGTCAGTGCACAGCAGCTTACAAAGTCTCTTCTTCGTAATGTGGGATTTGGATGTACTGTGCATACACACAGGAGTCAATATTATTTATAGATTAGTTCTGGTTAGAAAGATGCCACACTATCTAAAGAGTAGAAAGCAATACAGTAATGTGTTAGGAACTGTACCCTCACATGTTTAACAAACACATGGCTGCTGCCTGAACAGCTATCAGAGAGCAGCCAGTTTGCTGCACTTCACATCCTTACTCCCTGCTCAGGAGTGGACTGTCTTTGCCTACCCGGGAGACTTCTCCAAAGGAGGCAAACCCCTGTCCATTCACTCTAGTCAGTGTTCAGTCTCCTCAAAATTATTTCCCCACATTTGGAATACTGGAGCACTAAAAAGCTCTGTAACACAGGCTTCTGCCTTTGATAATCTGCCCTAACCTAGGAGAAGCCCAGCCTCTTAAACCCTCAGTTTGAAATAACCAATGTGACTCATTTTCCAGACATGCCTTATTACAAAGGATTGCAGCCTCTTCTTTCATGGGAGATATAAAAGTTTATACATGACCTGGTCATATCTCTGGATTTGTGAAGCTTGGGTTTACAAACAGGTTGGAGCAGCACATAAACTGCTGTTGGACCCAAGTCATAGGTCAGGGATGCAGTATGTATGCAAATTATGTATTATGAATGCAATTTATGTATGCAAAATTTGACTGTGTGGGACTGTGGAGGCCACCAGTCAATCCCGTACACAGAGCTTCCAGCTTCCTAAATCCTGGCAAAATCTGTAGATAAAATGTTCTAAACATAAAGCTAAAAAACTAGGTAATGATGATCATCTGTCCATGCATATGGGTAGAACTCTTAGCTGAAAATGCATATGGCTTATTCTGAATTCAGAGCGGTCCTCCTTTGCTCAGATGCTGGCACAGACTGGTCCAGCCCAGTTTGCAAAAGCTGCTGCTGCTAAATCTGGTCTTAAAACTATAGCAAATACTTTCTTGAGGATTTTTTTTTTTAAGTTCATTAGGCTTTTTACTATTGATAGATGTTGCATCTTTTGGCTTAATGTCTTTAAATTAAAGGGTGGCTATGAAAGCTTTTTATTAAATAACTGTGCAAGATGCTCTTTGTTCATTATTTTAAACACAGAATGAAGACTATCTTTCCTAGGCTGAAATCTTGTACCCCTTGTTACATTGATCTGCAGTTTCATTATAGTCCCCTTGAAATAATTGGATTGCTGATAAAATAAAATGTGGCCTGAATAGGAAGAACATAATGTAGTGCCAACACAAAGCTGTGCAGTGTAACACAGATAAATGGTTAAGACTTATTTTTGGTTATCCAGTAATTATTCATGTGTGTACCTTGGATGTATATTTTAATATAAACAGGTTCAGAGGTAAAAACAACACCAGTATGGAACAGTGTTTGTAGACCATCCATAAACAGAAGGAAAGAGAAGACCTGCCATTTAAAGAAAAAAAAGTGCTGCATATACAAATCCTCAATCAGCAGGAATGGCATTAACAAAGGATTCATTTGAACGGATTAAGTGGCTTATCACAGCTGCCTGGTGAGTTTTACAGATCACTACATTTTTTAACCAGATTCACTGAGATATATTCTTAGCTATCAATTTAACAGGAATAAGAAATCAGCAGTTAAATAATTTGTAGCCTGTCATAAATTTGATAAGCCTGTGTGATAATTTATTGAATTTCAATTCAATTCAATTCAATTCAGTTCAGTTACTGGTCTATAAGTTTATACCTGTTACATTTCAGGCTCTGTGCTATTTAAATAGTAGGAAACAGGAATTATAACTCAGAGTGTCTCCACAGCAGCTCTTCTTGCCTGTTTTCTGCATTACTTGTGATTGACTTACCTCTAACAATCTCTGCTGAGTCAAGTACATAGGAACCATCTGCCTGGCTTCAGGAGGCAGAGGTTTGGAAATGGCAGAGAATCTGGTAAACACCTGCCTGCTGTATATGGCTGGAAAAAGGGGGGACTGCAGCACCATGTATCAAGAAAAACATCATCAGATTTCTATTTTGCTTGTGCATAAGCTTCATGAGAACTTGGTGTTTTCCTAAATAAAAAATAACTCACAGCTGGTCAGCTTTGGTATGGGAATAAATGTTTAGAGGGACTGTCTGTCGAAGCAAAAGTGCCCTTAAATTATTAGCAGTCACTGAACAAACCAATGGTATTAGCTGCTACCTGGATGAAGTGTTCCTGACAGGAAGTTAAATCCTTCCAACACAAACTTACTTGATGCATTAAACGATGAACCACTGGTATGCAGAAGACTTCTCCACCATTTACTGCTGTAGCTGTTCATCTGTCAGTTTCCCATTGTTTAATCAGTCCTTCATTTCATATTTAGCAAGGGACAGCATCTTTTATCTTCAGTTGCTACTAATTATTTTCATAAATATTTTTTTTCACTAAAATCTGTATTTGAAAATGAGTAGCAGGCAGCATAGGTGTAAGAAGTGTATGGAGTAAATGTGCATAAATGGGTAAAATATGTTAATGTTTTCAGTATTGAATTTATCACTAAATATCAGAGCATATACAGGTTATATTATTCCCAGTTTGAAACTATGAATAATTAATAATCAGGGAGAGTAATTGGGGGTTAGCTGGCACAATTCTCAGTGCTTCTAAGAGTTGACTGTATGACTCACAAAGAACAGAAGTTGATCTCAGTAGGGAGTTTTACTAAATGCCTATTTAGTAAAATTTGGTATATTTGCAAAGTTACAGTAATGAAATAGGCTTCACTGCAGCCTGTAGAACAGTACACAGCGGGCTGTATGCTATGGTTGTGTCTAATTGATCTTTTCATATAATAAGGAGTAAGCATCTTAGCTCTTAGTAAAAATATTATTAGCATTAATAATAATTTAAAACAATGTTTATTCCCTGTATTGCTGCAGAATTTTTGGGCTAACTCTTTATTTTAGTGTATTTTTTTTTCAACTTTACAATCCATCACTAGCCATGGTTAGCATGGAGCTGCTCTGGAATGATATGGCTGTTCTGAAAGTGGCTTTGCACTCTGCTTTCTCTTTCCCTCTCTGAGCAAAAGAAAACAGCACCAGCTAACTCATTTAAGGGTAGATGCAAATCATCCCTGTCTCTACTAAGTCTTCATCTCATGGTGTCCATGGAGAAATCTGTCTGGCATGGTTCCTCTCTGGCCCTTTGTAATTGTGGGATTGGAAATAGGTTACAAGGGGAATTATAAGGGCTTTTACGTACTCTTGTTCATGCCTGTCTGTCTGTCCTCAGTCTCACAAATCCAAAAAGACAAATATTTACAGCACTGGCTGGCCCTTTCTTGATAAAAATACTGTATAGTAACTGCAAATGGGACTTAATTCTGGGTTCACTTGATCACTTCTCACTTTCTTCAGGCTAAATTTTTGTGAAGATTTGATGTTGTAAGTTTAGTTTAATTTAATTTTTTCTTTTAAATCAGGTGGATGCTGATTGTTTTTTCCACTCAAGAAATTGATGGGGTAAGTAACACTAATATTTACTTTAGAGAGGTGAGAGATAGGATGGTACAGTTCCAACAAGTAACACCAAATGCACCAAAATGACCTCTAGTTCCGTGGGTAAACTGTGATGTTCCTTTCTGTATTTCTTTTTGCAATTTTATGCTCTGGATTTTCTTAGATTCCAATTCTGGCATCTTTAGGCAGCTTTTGGAAAGCTGCATGAAAAAAACCCTCCTTGTTCACTGAGTCTGTCTCCCTCCTCATAAAGTCTCTTTGATGGTTCTGCATTAGGGCTTGTGCATAGAGAGCACAAGCTTTGCTCTCTATGTTAACTTAGACCTTAAACTGACTTTCATGGACATTCCCATCTCTCTGAAGCCAAAATTTCACATCCAATATAGTTTCAATATCTACCTTGTTATCCTCTGTACTGGCCTTCATATTATTCTCATGTTTGCAATGCCCTCACCGAAACTTCTTTCAAGTCCATCCTCTTTGTATTCTTTCAAATATTTAGAAGCTCTTTTTTTTGTAGTTTTTTTTTTAATCCCCAAACTCGTGCCTTTTTACCTTATGATGAAAATGGACATGTTTTTTAAAAATAAATGTGTTTAATCAGAAGAGAGGGTAACAGTTCTATTATTTGAAACTTGTATTCTATTGACATTCCAGGAGAGGCAAGATTCTAACAACTGGGTGAGAGACTAGTGTGGAGTGGATTAGTAATTTCATGGGAAGTGCAGTGTGTGAAAGACAAGTAGTCTGTGAGAGAGACCATCATACCCTCTTGTTCTGAGGTTTGGGAATTCCAGATATTTTAAAAATGTTATAGATAGAACAGAATTTTTCCTTCTTATCTAATATTTGTCAGTGTTTACTCCTTGAAACATTGAAGTATGAGCTTATAGTGTCTGCTGGCTATTAAAACCAGTAACAAAACAATCTTGACCTTGATAATAATGAAAACCCACACTAAGGAAATACTTTTTTTATCACCATTTACTTGTTTACCTACATTATTCTTAAATCTTTTACCTCCTCATTAAAATATTTTTTAAAATATCTTTTATAATTTATGAATTTACTGAAAAAATAATGTTATTTAGGGGACATACCAGCTAAGTTTGTAAGTGCATATGATATGTGTTTATTACTACATTTGGGGAAACAGAAAAGAATAATGAAATCGTGATCACTTACCACACAGAAAATGTACTGAATTTACGTTTTGTTGTGTTTTCATTTCCCCTTGAATATGTTTTTTTTTTCTCATTGCAATTTGATGAAACAAAGCAATAACTTCTTTGCTACTAAGAGGAAAATAACAGAAATTTTTAATAGGCAATGCATAATTACACCATGTGTATACCTTTTTCATTTAACAGACAATAATTAAATTCAAGATTTTATCTCTGAATGAATTTCTTGCTCCTTCACCTTGTTTTGCCTTTTATCATTTCATTGTAGTTAAACAATCTCCTAAAATAATGTGATGGGTTACAAATTTCACATTATTGCAAATAAAATTTTGATTCTGTTAAAATTTATTTTTGGGTGTAGCTGGTTTCCTAAGTTATATTGCCTGTAATACTAAGTGTTATGTAACATAACTTGTAGTTAAGGTCTTCCACCTTAACTACAGCTACAGTAATAAGCTTTTACTTATTGCTTCTACCTTGCCAGTATGTTTATGTTGATGAGAGACATTTTGCCTTGAAAATCATCTAATTAGCTAATATATCCAGCTGACAATATTTGATGAAGTAATTGTTGTCTGTTGTGCATTAATAAATCCATAAAATTTTAATTTTTAGGGAGGATATGCATATATTGATCCATGTGGGGGACAGGATTGTTCAGTTTGTCGGTGCTTTCCAGAAAAAGGATCAAGGGTAAGTGATGATTAGAATGAATGACAATTACTCTTGTAAATACTGTTCGCTTTGTGCACATTTTTGTTCCTGAAAATCAACATGGTTGATAAATCAGTAAGTCAATATTCAGACACAAACACATCTGACAAACTAGCATAATTCTTTCACTGGTATCGAGTACATCTGTCACTGAAGAAAGTTAAGATTGTAAAGAAGTTTGTATGTAAACTGGATTTGTACTGATCATGGTACCTTTTTTGTATCAAGGATTCTATGAGATCAGTCTAGGAGTTTGGCAGATGTAATTCCTAACACATGTAAAGTATAGAAATCTATGCTTGTTTTCTACTAAGAGGCTGGTTAAGAGAGAATGTCCACGCCATTCTCTAGTTTTTTGAGAACTTAGTTATTTTTTATTTGGGTTAGGTGACTCTGAAAATGTTTGCAGACTTTTTATTTTACTCACTTAAGATACTAACTTTAAAAAAATCCAAATTGTCTTTGTCTTATGAATAATTATAAAACAACTCTAAGGCATTTTCACGTTACATGCTAAAATTAGTAACTGTGCATCTTGCTAATTGTTAATTAAAATATGTCCAGTGATGACTTTTATCTTGGCTGTTCTGCCTCAGAATACATCTCTACATAGATATAGCAAATAATGTAAATGTTGTGTGAGGACAAAACTTTATATATATATATATCTATATAAGTTATATGCATATGTACATGTATGTATGTCCTGATTGGTGATCAACTGAAAAATTGTCAGTGATGAAAATTGTTTTCTACCAAAGTACCAACGGTTAAGTTTAGGTTTAGAAACCTTGACCATGGTGGATCAGTTCTGGAAGAGCCACATGCCCCATTTCTTCGTGTACAACCTGAGTTGCCAGAAAAGCAAGACATACCTTTTTCTTCCTGTGCTTCTGCAGTTAGCTGCACGCTTTGCTGTGTCATGATCACTGCCCTGGTGTCCTTGAATCCTATCCTAATCCTCCAGGCTTATGTCTATGTGAAAGTCCCCCATGCTGTAGGATTTTCATAATAGCGGCCTAGGATGCGTGTATCTCTGTAACACTGTGCTAACAAAAGGGCTTCCCAGGAACACTATTTTGACTGGTACCACTGCAGTGTCTCTCAGTGCTACTGAATAGACTGTTTTGGATACCAAAAACCTCATCTGAAGTGCCATTTAAAAACAACTGACTTTCAAACTAGGGGGAATTCCCCTGGTTTGGGTTCTCATTCAGTAGCCTGGAAGTTCTGAATTACGTGCCCATAATCAGTCAGTAATAAATACCTCCTGCAGTTGTTCTGGCTCTTTCCTAAGGTGTCCTCATCACAGGTAAAGTGTACTATGATTCATGCATTTGCAGTTAGATTTCTAAATAATTCCAAGGAATTGGACCCTAGTGCCAAAAAGAAGTGTAATAAATATTTCAAAATAAATTTAATGCTGTTATGCAAATAGAAGTCTGAGAATTGTACCATTTTCTGAAAAAGCTCTGAAATAAGGATGTACATGTACCCTGATGGGCAATGGATAAAGTATCTCCAATGTAATATGAATTTATATTTAATGTAGTCATTTATATTAATCCATATGCTAGAAACGGAAGTATTCTTCACACCCTACATGAAACATGGCTTAACTAAACACTGCTTCACATAGATTACTGTACATATTTTCTATACTAATATATGGAGATAAATAATTTTCTATAGGATTAGTTAATCCTTTCTTTCATCCTACAATTATTTTGGTTTTTAAAGTTTGCTGTGTTCTGCTATTACACTCTGACACACTAACTTTGCTCTCTGAGCTTTTGTGGAGACTTCTCATTACAAAATAAAAGATTTGTTTATCTTATTGTTAGCTTCCTAGAATGTAAAACATCTGCCTTATCTGCTTTTCTTTCTGAATCCTGCTCTGAGGCTGGTTCCTCAGAGTTTTACATCTTCCCCAGTCCTGTCTTGAAAGTATAAGAAATAAATGATCATTAAAAGCCTCTGGCACAGTACACAAGCCTAAATATTCAGAACTTTTGGTATTACAACTTTGCCTTCTATTCGCCCATTTGAAAGTATTTTAAATTTCAACATCAAAAGCCTTCTTCATTATAAGTGGACAAGATAGTGGCAATTGAGGTTTTAGCTAGGGAAAAGCTGACTGTGGGAATAAGAAAATGAAACTGTTGCGGCCAGACTTGAACATATTGACACTGGGCAAGTTGAAAGAAAAGTAGAGGCAAATACCTGAACTTTCAGTTAATATTGAAATAAAACCATTATATCTATACATCAGTCACTCTATTGGGTTTTAAAAGAGCTTGTGTACCTGTTCTTTTTAATTCTCTCAACCATATATGTCTGTGTAATAAACAGATTTGCACTCCTATTCATTTGCAAGAAATCACTGTCTGAAAAAACATTTTAGTCACTACTGCTACTAGTGAATTGTAATATCATTACAATTGTCCACATCACAATGAAATTTTGCCTTCTGTTCAATTGGGATTACAGTTGTGTTGCAGTTAGTGTTACATTATACCGTTTATCTTCTGATCTTATTGCACAACTCAAAAGGACTCTTTATTTCATGGAACACTATTAAAATGTGCTGCTAAGTCTCTTTGTCCATACTGTGTGGTACCTTACCTAGAGATTTCAGAAGGGTAGAACAGGTAAATGAGGTAAAACATAATGGGTGAAAGTATATATGCCAGTAAGTGTTCTACATGACTTTTTAGATTCTTTTTTCCCCCTCTTCCTTTTTGGTAGGCCAAAGTCTGTGATTCAATTTTCATTAGAGACATAGGGTAGACCTTTTCACAATTTCATCCTCCTTTTCTACAATGGAAAGTTGTTTCTTAGAAAACTCCTGCAGTGTTGTATCACAGACTTCCAAAAATGTTGGCTGCTCTAATAGAATTTAGATAGTTAAAAAAAAAATGTTTGCAGTTAGCACTGACCGATTGTAAACCTGTCCTGTGCTGACCCCAGAGCTTGATCCTGTTCAATTCCGTTGTCTTTGTTTTTAGTTAAGTAGATTTGGGAAGCAAGCATCTATTCATGACCCAACCTGATCTGGCTTCTATGGGATCATGTGAAATGCCTGGATCAAAGTGAATAATAAATATAACTCAGCAGGACCAATGTTCGTTCTTTTGCAGATGAAGCAAGAGGCTTATTTTCATCCTAGTGTAGGGAAGAATGTAGCATCCAAGAGGAGGGTTTTACACTTTCTGACATTTCAGATACTAGGAGTAAGCATTCACAAGAGATGCTGAGTCACTTGGGTGTCACAGGTAAGTTAGGATGTCAGCTGATATCAATCAGTCATTGCAGGGCAAGAATGCACTGCCCTGGGCTAAGAATGAAGAAAATTACCTGTAAGTCAATCCTCTGGCACTGCTTCTCTTGTAACATCTCCCCAGTAGATCTTGTGAGTTGCCAAATTCCCTTAGTTGATTCCATGGGTTATGTGAGTTCAATTTACAGCACAGTGTAAACATATTTTAAATGTTCTAACTGAAAAGTGAGCATATTCTGCCTGTTTTGGGGAGTAAGAGGCATTTATTAAACCACAGTCTTTTGCATGTCAGGATGCAGTGGCAGTCTGTCATTCACATGGAATATCCAATACTTGTATTTGAATTTTCAAGTTACACACTCAGGAAAATAAACATGTAAAATCCTTCTACTTGGTCTCAAATCCACTATTAGAGATGTATGTACACTAGCATCTGAGGATGTCCAGATTTCTCCCATTATTTTCCTCCTACCTGTTGATAATTTTTTTCCCAGTACATTAGTTGTAAGTTTTAAAGCAGAAGATTCCTGAGACCAGTTATGCCATTCTGTAACATTTCTTTTGCATTTTACTTACGGAGAACCATATTATGTTTTTCTGTAAAACAGCCTCAGAGAAATGAGACCCCTAAATCTATAGCTGAAGCAGACCACACTTTTGGTTTTTTGGGTTTTTTTTTAGTAACTGGACAGAGGAATAGGCAGTTCTCTGACTCCAGAAGTTAGGATTTGAACTGGTAGGGAATGGATCTTGCTTACCAGAATGTGGAATAGGAACAGAACCACTTCACTCTGTAAGGAGAATGACACCAATCACTGTAAGATCTCTTTGGGGTTGTTCTTCATATATGATGCCCAGCTACAGCATCTGTAAATTAGAATTTTTCATATTAGACATTTTTCAAATTTTTCAAATGTTTTGATCTCATCAAATTATCCTTCCTTTTGTTCTCGAGCATTTTTCTTTTCTTAATACTTTTGGTTCCCCTGTCCTACCGTACTGAAAATGGTGGTGTTTCTCAGTTGCTGCAGATTGCCAACCTTTTCCACATCAAGCAAGATAAAACTCTACAAAACCATTTTTTTTTACAGATTTAAATCAACCAAAAATTGTCAATTGGTGACTTGTTTTAATGAAATGGTTCAGAGCAAAGCTCAATTTTATTTTATTAGCTAATCTGATGTTAATTTTTTGTGGTCTACAATGCTCTGTTTGTAGCTCTCTGCTTTCAGACATTAGCAGTTAAGAGTTTCAGTGCTAAATTATGATTTGTTGAGTTTGTTTAACACAACAGTGACACCCACTGGCTTATTGGATAGTTTTTCTTTTCATACTCCCACGGGGTTAAAACACAAACCAAAGTATACATTGTGAATAATGTTTTCAGCACTTCATTGTGATTTGTCTTGCTTCTGTGAAGTATCATTGTGAATACCAAGCTGCATCCTCAGTTATTTTGTTTCTGTAGCATATTATATCATTGAAAAATATGATGAAAAGTTGCCAAATTTTCTTATAGTTTACAGCATAGTTCAGATGTTCTTTACAAGAAAGATGGAGAGAGACTGTTTACAAGGACCTGTAGTGACAGGACAAGGGGTAGTGGCTTTAGGCTGAAAGAGATTAGGTTTAGTTTAGATATGAGGAAGAAATTCTTTACTGTGAGAGTGGTGAGGCCCTGGCACAGGTTGCCCACAGAAGCTGTGGCTGCCCAAACCAGGGAAGTGTTCAAGGCCAGGTTCAATGGGGTTTTGAGTGACCTGGTTTACTGGGCAGGGGATTTGGAACTACTTGATCTTTAAGGTCCCTTCCACCCCAAACCATTCTATGAAAAGTCAAGCTCTAAGTATTATTATTGCATTCACTTGACTAAAAATCTACGAAAAAGAAATTATCTAATTTGGTCTATTAAGGAAAAGAGAATGGATTTAATGCCAAATGGTGTGATTTCTCAGATTTATCTCATCTTAACCTAGTTTATATTTAGAAGAGGGTTTGTTTGGGAGTTTTTTGTGCCTTGACTTACAGTGAAAATGAGCTTGGTCCCAATCTTACACAGCGAGGAGTAGAATCTTCCCAGAATGGACTCCCTTCCAAGCCCTGGAAGCTATGGCTTTGCTGTGTAATTGACCAGCTCTTCCAAAAGGGGAGAGGACATGGGTGGAGCTTAGAGTAGCAGCAGATGCCCCCACCTCACTAAGCAAATTACAAAATAAAACATCTCTCCAAATGCAGTTCTCTTTAGCCCAGAGACTGCTTTACTTTCCTTCCTTCCTCTGTCCTGCCCTGGTGAAGTGAAAAAGACTGGTTACAGTCACAAGCCAGAGACCAGTGCACAGTGGAAAGGGTTGCTGTATATTTGCCTACAATCTGTGTGGAGTTGCTGGGCATTTTCACTTTAGTTCTTATGAACAGAAGGTAAGTGCATTTCACATATCACTGGTATATCTCCATAGCCTGTAACATAGGGTACTGCCCTAATTGAAGGGCTTCTTTTGACTTTATTGATAGTAAGAAGTAAGACAGAATTCACTCAAGTAGCACAAAGGTTTTTTATTTCCAATTAAGACTCCTTTAAAACACTGTGCTTGAGAGAGTTAAGTGCTCAAGGCACTCTCAAAATCAGGTACTCTTCAGTCTCAGGCATCAAAAAAAAAGTAGTTCCAGATAACCTTGGCCATTGCCTTTTCCAAACAGTATTAAATGTTTTGTTGCATGATTCTGAAGTATGTGCCATCTTAGTCTTGGGAAGCATAGTTAATTAAAAAAAAATACAGCCTTGTTTTGCCTAAAGTCAATTTCTTACTGCAGGTCAAGCCCAGGATATGCTAAAATAACAGACCGTAGTCTTGGCATGGGTAGTTCCTGACCTAGACAATTAACAAGGCACTGAAAACCTAGAGGAATTTATTGGCATCAGATGGCAGAGCGGGCATAATATTCTGTTCATTTTATCTGAGCTAATTTGTCATTTCCACATAAGCATGACTACCTTCATCCTCTTTATTTTGACAGCTGTCCTGAGACTGTAATGCTGTGGTAGTCACATTGGATGGGCACAAATAATAGATGTGATAATAGATGTTATGACATGGTATCAGTATGGTCTTAACAAAGCTCCCAGTCATTATCAGTCTTTGAGCTGAAAGAAAGAGAGAGAATCCATCAGCTTCACATGGCATGCTAAAGTTGTATCAGCTGCCAAACCCATTGTGAATTCTGAATTCAGTGACTCTGTTCTATGACTTCACTACCTTGTACTGAAGACCATGGAGTCAATTAAATTCACAGGGTAGCAGCAAATAAAGACATTTCATCAACCTAAAGGACTACGTGTCCTGGTATTTGTTAATTATGATAACTACCATAAAATGCCTACAATGTCTCAGCTGTTTTTCTGAGTGAAATAAAAATCATGTTTCTTAACTGTCCAGAGGATATAACATGTTTTGAAAATTTTCTCTTTCAACTCCTGAATTCAGAGCATATACATTATTAATTAAAAATCTTGAAGTTGGTGCAGAAACTTGTTGTCAACAAAATGCATCAAAAGACAAAGACATTAAAAAATTAGTACAAAACATCTTGTGCTTTTCTTTTCCTGTTGATGAATGATACATTTGCAAGGTGATAGCTAGTTTAGAGTACTAAAAAGCCATACCACTTCCAGTAAAGCAAATGGTTCAGTTGTATTTTGTTATATTATTGGTTTCATTCATTTCACTTGTACTCAAAACTATGCTTTAATTAGAATGGTTGTCCAATTCTTTTTTTCAGTCAAGTATTTAAAGGACATAATAGCTGCCTTAAAAGTACTTCTATTAATAAATTCATTCTAACAGAGAATGTGCAAGGCACTGCTAGTAGACAGGCTGCACCTGTTCATGCAAGCAAACACTCAACACCCAGAATCCTGACTGTCCATCCGCTGTTAACAAGGATGCAGAATCATCAGCTTTTAATACCAGAAGCCCTTAATTTGAATAATTTTAAACTGCTCAAATTCTGTTACCGAGAATATTGTAACTGTTAGAGAAGACAACATGCTGATTCTGCCCTGGAATTTTTGCCAGGGATTTCTATGGAAGCAGGATCAAGGTTGAAGTGAGAGGAGCGAGTAAAGATAAATGAAACATGAGTCATATGAGGATTCTTTTTTCAGGTAGTCCTTATTTCTAAGTGTAGGACTTTTCCTAGCCTCTGGACTGAGTTCCTGTTCATAGCTTAAGGGCCAGTGGTCATCCAGTCCTACTTCCACTGTGGCATAAACCTATAGTACATTCCTGTCCAAACATGTAGTAAATTACCTTCTCTGTTGCTTTGCTGATTTGATTGAATGGTGCATACCATTCACTTTTTCATTTCTTGTCCAACTGTCAAATCACACTGATTTTAAAAAGACAAATAGAAAATAAATAAAAAGAGGCTTAGGTCCCTGCATGTAATTCACAAGGGAAGATTTTGTCCAGACAGACTCAGCCTGCTGAAATGTTTACACTGAGAAGCAAGTATTCAGTTCTTTTGTTTCCTGAAGCTACATATCTTCTTGCAATCATCTTTCATTTCCATCTTTTTTTTTCCTTCAGTCCATTCATAAAATAATGGTATAGTCTTTTATTTCTGTGAATTCTGAAATATCTTTTACTGCCCTCAAGTGGTTCTAAAGCCATATGGTTTTCTCAGGAATGCATTCAGTTTGCTCTCTTTTAAAATACTGCATTATAATTAATTATAATAATTAATTCTATGCTATAATAAATTATTAACTATGTATTGATTATGTGTAATATGTAACTAATATAATTAATTATAGTTATAATGATTTATTATAATTAATGAATGAAATCTGGAAAGAAAGCAAAACAGTTTTCAGTTTGGAAACAGAAGTTGTTATAGGTAAACAAGGATAATGATATAAAATGAAAAAGAGGAGTAAGAGAAATAAAGTCCTATAAATATGTAGATTTTTGTAGGGTGGAAGTGTAGACAGCTCACATGGGAAGCCTGACTTGAAAGGTTGCTTTATTCAGCACTTTGAATCTATGACTGAATAGTTGTTTAGCATCACAGAACAAAACTGCAACAAATCTAAAACAACTCCACAGCAGTGCTATAAACTGAAAGATCCAGTTGGTGTGGGAAGTAATTTTGCTTCAGGAGAATATATATTACCTTGGAAAAGTTAATAAAATCCATGAAGATTGTATGGTAATGAAGGTACAAATACTCGATTTAGAGCCTTTTTAAGATAAGTTACATTCTTCAACCTCCCAACCCATTTTAACACAATTTATTAAAATTGATAGTTTATGTAATTATGTTGGCTAATGACTATTATTTTTTTTCTCCAGGAAACTTCACATGTTTTAAATGAGGCACTAAGATATGAGAGTGATTATGAAAAGTGTGAGCTAGAAAAAAAATAATTGGCATGTCATGACTTGGAAGAGGAAACTCTTGATTTGTTCTAATTGTGTACAAAGTCTCTCTGTCTAAAATGAGTCCTCATTTTTCTGGTGGGAAAACACAATGCTCATTGGAATCCTAGGCTTGCAAAAGGTGCTTACATTGGTAGAGCCAGGAAAATTTGGAGTTTATCCCAGGCATCTCAGAGAAGTGGTCTTGGAGATCTGATGGAGGTGGAAAGAAATTATCACCTTGAGCAAGTTGTTAAACTTGAAGGTCGTGTTCCTACAGCACCTAACACTTGGGACAGTTCTGCAGACTGTCCAGCAGCTGTTTTGAAACATTAATATTTATACATTGTAAGCCTTGTTCTATCCCCAGAGTCATCTCTGAATTGCTCTGGGGTTTACTGCAGTAGTCATTCACTTTGGACTCTTTTCAGGGTCAGCCTGGTGAGCTGGGAACTCAAGGTCCAATTGGGCCCTTGGGATCTACAGGACCAGCTGGTCTGCCAGGGGAGAAAGGACAGAGAGGTGAGAATGGGCAGCCTGGGCCAGCTGGAGAAAAAGGTGATAAGGTAGGAAACACCACAGACAGCTCTTTTAAGGGGTATATAGTATGTATTGTTAAATGTTGATAAGTGAAACAGAATCTGTATGACCAAAATAGCATTTGCCACACTATACTCTTGCTCACACAAAATTCTCACAGAAATTAATTACAGAAAATTAACTATTGAAAAAATATTTTAGGAGATTTTCTTTTTCCTGTGGATTGCAAAATTAGAATTGTCAGAAGACATAAAATGAACAGACAGACTCTGATTATTTCATACAATGTTATCCTCCTTAACCTCAAAGAAGGTGTAGAAATGTGAAGCTGAAGGGAGCAGTATGGTGCTTTTAAAAGCGCTGCACTAAACAGAATTTTATTACCATTTAAGAGAGTAAAAATTGCAGTTCAGATTAATATCTTTCATATCTGTACCATGTCTTGGTACTTCATATTAGTTTTAATTTGACTGATCTCAGAGGATGACTGAAATCACTAATGTCAGTATCTAGCACAACTGAAATGTAAATGCTGTAAGCAAAAATTGTGCTGCTGGTATCAAAACAGGAGCAGGATTGTGAAATTATGTACAGAAATATTTTATAAGTTACAGACAATTTCCCCTTCTCTGTCATTTTATAATCTTTGGAGAATGAATGGCTATTGAGTAAGAGACATTTGTCCTGTACTATACCACCTGATACATGGGTAACTATTGGCACGTCTTCTGCTAGACCCATAGAAGTCTTTTCAGATACTTAATTTCTGAAAATTATGGCTTTTGATTCATATGTCAAACAAGATTGGTTTTTTGTTTCTTGCTATATAATACCACATATTCATGTCATTCTTTTTAAGAGTTAATGACCTCATCAACTTTGTTTTTTCATATCACCTGTCTTTAGGGGCCAACTGGAGTCCCAGGATTTCCTGGTTTAGACGGTGTTCCTGTACGTATTAAAAAAATATTTCTTTATAAAGATTACAGTTCCTATAAATTCATAGCAAATCCTCTAACAGAATAATACACTCACTGATTTGTTTGGCTTTATACTTATTGATATAATTTCTCTCACAGAGTTACATGTTTTGTAAAAATGTAAAATAACTAGGTTAACTTCAACTGTGTTTACTATTGATAACAAATGCCACCAAATCTCAATGAGGTAAGTACAGAATGTTCATGCAGGAGTGGGGCAGTCAAGGCAGAGACTATCCATGGCCATGAAGCATGTTCAGAGCTAGGCGTAAAAGCAGTGTATTTTCTCAGGCTCTCAAGCAGACTGTGGTCTCCTTGGTGCATTCTTAACATCTCTGAAAATACCTCAAATGGTGCACTGGTTTTTGTTCCAACATTCTGATTTTTGCATGTAGTTCTTTTGCAGGAAAACGTCAACCAATGAGTCCAGTAATTTTAACCTAAATAAGGACTGAACAAGCAAAGTGGGTCCTAAATATATCTTTATAAGGATGTGATGATATATATTTATGAATGTCTTCTTCAGCGTGAAAATTGGTGAAATAATATCTTAGATACAGTATTTTTCAAAATACTCTACTAGAACTGAATTCCTGTGACGTTACTAGTTTCATATGGATCAAACAAAGTTAAAATGTTGAATTTTGAAAGTGAAAACAGAACCAAGAGCTGAGTGGGTGTTGTAGCATCTGGTTGTCAGCTGTCCACATTTGATAGTGGGACTGTTATCAAAATGTCTGGATAATGTAGAGGTCACAAGGCCAAAATTTGTCATGAAAAAAAAGAAGCACTCCCGAGAAATGTATTTTTTTGCAAAAAATGTTAATTTAAAAACCGTGTTCACAAATTAGAATTAAGAATTTACAGAATTGACAAAAGCATTTCAGGCAAATGGTCAAGATACTTTCTCAATGATTTTTCAGATTCCCCTCCAAAAAATAATTTTGGGTCAAAATTAATATTTTTTCCTTACATAAATCTTTAATTCTGTGAAAAAATAGTTTTTGTCTCCAACAGGAAGATCATTCCAAGAAAAATCTCATTGTTTTCATTGCCCAGTTCCTAATTTTTTACTAGAACTAATCCTTTTATGGACACTGGTTAGTTCTTGCTAGGTTAGAAAAATCACAGTCTCTGTGATTATTGTGTGCCTGAGTCAAGCTATGTCCTGTTTCTCCTTGTTTTATCCTAACAATTTAAAAACGTGAGGCTGCTTGAGATGAGTTTTGTGGTTTTTTTCCAGCTTTACAGCCACAAGGAAGACTATAGCTAGAGAGCAAAGAGTCTGTATTCTCTGAGAAGACAGAATATTACTTTTTCACTCAAGTGAAAAACAGCCTGGTTCTCTTAACCAGTGTTGTCCCCATTATATTTGCTATGCGTCAAAAAACCCAAATAAACAACAGACATAATTTGTTCTACACCACAAAAAAATCTATTCAGAAGAGAAAACATTTCTAATGCAAAAGAGTATGAAACCAGGATCACTGTGAGATGCCATCTGATTCAGATCTGAGATATGTTTGTTTCTGAACTGTTCTGTTAATTTAAAAAGTAATTTCCCATTAATCATGGTGTATTTCTAACCAATATTAAACTGTCTTTCAGGGACTCCCAGGAAGGGAAGGACCCAGAGGCAAGCATGGTTTGGATGGCTGCAATGGCTCGAGGGGAGACCCAGGATTTCCAGGCGAAAACGGTTACATGGGACCAAGAGGTCCTTATGTATGTGAAAGGCATTCCCACTGTACATGTGTATCTCCTCTCCAAGCTAACAGCTCTTAATATGACTCTTAGACTATAGCATCAGCTTCACAGTGCTGCACAGGGAATTCCCTGGCATTCTTACTCAGGTTAATGGGAGTAAAACACACTGCCTTAACAGATTGAGCTGGAATGTGAAATAGGCTCCTATATCCTTGAAGTACATATGGCCGCCTTGAGAGTTAAATTCTGACTTACTTCCCCAGAATGTAACCACACCAGCTGAGAAGGGGTAGCTTGAAACCACCATGCCATTCATCAGTGCTTGAAATTTCTTAAAAGCATTACTAGTAGTCATGGGGTCATACAGGGTCATACATGAAATGTCATAAAAATAATTGGAAGGTTCAACGAGCCTAAGTCCTGTTACACTCTAAGATTTTGTACCACTTTTTCACGCATATGTGCTCTGTGCACTCCTAGTCTTTCCTGGGTATGTTTCTGTATATGCAGAGTTTATTTCACATTTAAAATGTTTGAAATAAGCACTTCAGTATTTGTTTACTTTTGATGTTAAAATGGGAGGCACTTTATAAATGCTTAAGTAGCTGTGTTAGCAGTACTCGACTGCTGCAGATAAAGAGATTCATGTCAGTAAGGGATACAAATTACTGTGGTTCCAAAAAAATTTTGCTGAACAGATCTAGTCATCAGTGTTTGACTTTTTGTGGAAACAAGTTTTAGTTCATAATGAATAAGAGGTGATGAGTTGGTCTAACAGCTTCCCTGAAATTTTCCAAGTAAAATAATAAAAACTGGACTTTACATGAAAAATCAAATGTGTTTAGTGAGAGCTAAATAGTATGCTGAATTCAGCCACTAGAAAAATGTGGAGAGGGTGCCAGAGTGTAATGATGTTATTAAAGATAATAACAATTAGAATAAAATACAGTTTCAATCTTGGACTTGTAATAAATGCTATGAAATACACAACATAATAAAAAAACTTACTAATAACCTCATTTGTTATACCTCTGAAAGTAACTCATTACTTCTGCTGAAACTCTGATTTCACCTGTATTTTCTTACTTACTATGGCCTTCAAAATAGTTTAACTTTATGTTAATTAGCTAAATGCCATAAAGGAAAAATGAGACATTGGACAAACTACAGCATAAATCCTACCAATTTCAGGATTGAAAGGTAGGCCTAGATTCAGGATTCTAGAAAAGTATTTGCAACCTACAAAACCAGGGAGACACAATAGGCATGTAGCCTTGGATACGCATACTAAAATGCCAGTGCAAATTAATTTAGCTACCCAGAAAAACAACACATAGTAACCATATTTTCTTGTGTGCAAGAAAGCTCTTCCAACCTCTCCATGTAGATTGCCTATTTTAAAATCAATTTGTTGCGCCAGGTACTAACTTGACTGTACTTTACAGGCAACATTTTTATCTTATTCTTATTTATAACATTGTCCTGTGTAGTTTTATTTAAGGCTGTGTGCATATTCATTGGCTTTACTTCATTTACCTTGTTGGAAAATAAAGTAATTTATATTGGTAAGGCCTTACCTAAGTCATATAGAAGATAACAAACTGAATCTAACGAAGATATTTTATTATACAAGAGACCACATGTAAAACAACTAAAGATAAATACAACTTTTGATTTGTTTAATATGTTCCCTAGCAGCTGTTGTTTACCTGTAATCTGTATCGTATCTACTGTAGCTATATCCAGCTACAGGCAGCTCTAATTCTTCCTTTTATTGTACCATTCTAGGGAGAAATACCTTTCCTGTTTCATTCTGACTGCAGGATTTGGACAGCCAATTTATGACATCATGAACACTGTACCAGTACAGTTTTAAAGTGGTTGACAGTATCCTATTTTATGAGTAGTCAAGTGGTTAACTTAGTTAAATTATATTCACTGTATTTGGATTTCAAATGGAAAAATATCAGAAATAATGTCTTTATATATCTCTTCTTCAGATATGTACATATCAAGTAAATTGGGCATTACAATTAAATTTTGCAAAAGAAATCATCTATTCCTGCTAAGTCAGATTGAGTTTTTGAGGGTGCTACAATCAGCAGAGTTTTATAAAGGACCCCCGCAGCAACTACCATGGGAACTTTGTTTTAAAATCCAGGGCTCTTAAGAATCACATTTTTTTATAGACTAAAACAGGTTTCCTAATAGATGGAAATATTGAATATTATGCATTTAATACAGTCCATTCTTTCATTTTTTAACTGTATACAGTATCACTTTAAATTCTTCTGAATCACAAAATGAACTTTTATAGACGGCAGAGTGCTTAAAGCCACTGCCTCCCTGAAAGAAAAAGAAGGCAAATTGTTACTAAAGGCAAGATTTGTGAAGATTGTAGAAAATAGAAGGACCTAAGAGCTAAGGAGCACCTTAAAAAAGCAGAAGTCCAGGAGATGTGGGAGGCTGGTTTGCTCAGCTGTAAGGAAGGTTTTGTTAGATAAAATGCTCATTCATGATCCTAGTGGATTACCTTGTGTTGTAGGGGCACCAGAAAATCACAGCCTGAGAAGTTATCACACAGTCTCCATGGAAATGTAGGATATCAGTAAGTGAATCATGTTTTAAAAGACTCTTTTTCTTTAAAGGGAATTCCGGGGCAAAAAGGAGAAAAAGGAAATTCAGTGTATGTTTCACATTTTGGAAAAGGACCTCCAGTAAGTATCTGATTGTGAAAAAATCATCTATTGTAGGAGAACATGTATGGTAAATGTAATTGTTCCATTACTCCACACTAGTTAATAAAAACTAGTGCAAAAAAAGAAATTAAAAACATACATACAATTATAACAGATCTTTTAGGATCTTAATGTCTGTAAAATACCCACAAGAAATCTTGAGCTGGTTCATTTGCTAAATGATTGTCATTACAGGGAGAGAGAGGTGATCCTGGACCCCCTGGCATGCCCGTAAGTACAGTCAGTGGGTTCTGTGCTTGCTTTTTGTCTTGAAGACCTTACAATTTTTTCTCCTTAGTGTGGTAAGAAATATTGGGATTTCTCCCTGCCTTCCTTAAATAGCAAAATTCCAGAATAAAGACTGAGAAACATTAAGTCTGTATAGTCTGTTCCTATGGCTGAAAAGGGGCAGAAACAGATTTGTGCCCACCAGCATTAGCTGTGTGTGGAGCAGCTGATGCCCTGGTACTCGCTGCGTATTTTCTCTATGAAATCCAAGATGTGACACCTTCTTCTACAGTATCTGATGGATCTCCCAAGAAGATGTAGCACTCTGCCATATTCTGGCCATAACAACATGCAAGAAGAGAGTGTTTAATTTTGTTGCTGAATGGCCTTGCTCTTTATGGCTTTGGGTTCTTCTTGTTATGCCCTTCAAAAAGGTGCTCACTGATGAACTGTATCAAGTCCCCACACTGCAGCACAGCTGCTGACAAAATACACTCTCAATGCATTAATAATGTCTAACTGTGCCTTGTCCAGTATTACCCAGAAACTGCTGCTGGGTAACTGTGCTCTAGTCACAGGGAAGTTTCAGGCATGGTGTAAGCTGGTGTGAGACTCTGGGTGGAATCCAGTGGCCAGTAGGCTGAGTCCAAGTGATGGAGGCATTTGGGAGGGATTGGTTTTGTGTAGAAAAGGGCAAGTTCTTGCTGTGTTCACAAAAAGACCTTTTGCCATCTTTTCCAGGGACCTAGAGGGTCAAGAGGTGCAATGGGCCCACCAGGATACCCAGGCCATCCAGGCTTGCCTGTAAGATCACCAGAGTTATACAGCCTTGCCTTAGGATATGCATTCATTCTTGTCTACCCATTTTAGAGCTTTTCTCAATGTGAATCAAAGCCTAAAAGTAACTTTTGAGGCAGTTGATAAGATAGATGTTTGCTTTACCTTATGAGTTTGGAAGCTGAGGAACATGTTGTTCCTTCCCATGTCTTCATGAATGAGTTTCATCCCAATCTTCATTAGTCTGTGGTCATGGATGAATGCTCCTAGTGCTTTCTCCTTAATCCCTTTTCCCAAGATTACCTGCGGGAGACAGGAAAGGGGGAAACCAGAATTCAGCCATCCTGAAAGTAGTGACCAAGTGAAGTAAATTGCACTTTGGAGTAGGTACACCCTAAGAGAAAATTCTGCCTCTAGGTCCTTCAGGCAAGAGGAAATAATTTTCAAAACAAGCTGTCTCTAAATCAGACATATTAACTTGTCTTCATTCTCTTTTAAAGGGTATTCCAGGTTACCCTGGTTTGCCAGGTGAACAGGTAGGTAATGAACTCTGAAGCTGTTAATGAAATAATAATTTATACAAGTATTTGAAATGTTCATAATGTTTATTTGTTATCAAGTTTTTCAAAAATGTTTCTTGATTAAACTCTAATGTTAGTATTTTCTGATCATGCTGAAATTGTGTACATTCTTTATCAATTAGGGAAATCCAGGGATTGGAGTGGATGGACAAAAAGGGGAGCTGGTAAGAAAACAAATAATATTAAATATATTATTGGTGCAGAATTAGAAGAATAACATAGTCTTGTTGGGTTCCCTGGAACCTATTCATTTTTGGCTTTGTCTCCTGCTATTTATGTTAGAACAGAAGTAGTAATGCAAGTTATTGAATCAGTTAATTTGGAGCAAAAATGATTCCTTTAATGAGCTGTATGCAGGAATCAAGTGTATTCTGAAGATTTTGAATAGCAACAATCGATGTTAGTTAGCATTTACATACATTCTGGGCAGATAATGCCTAGGTAGTCACAATAGTATTTGAGATTACTTAGTGACAGGGGCTGGACCAGATCTGTCCCTGAATCTCATCTCTTGCTTAGTCCAGAACAGATGTCAAGGCAAGGGTGTAAGAAAAGGACAAGCACATAATAATAGATCCTCTACCAGTCTCCACCTATATTAGCATACTCAGGATATACAGAACCAATGCGGAATATTTGATTTTTCTTCTATGAATTTGTCCAGTCAGTTTTTAGAATCTGTGCAAGTGTCTAATATACACAACTTTCCATAACAAATCAATAGTTTCATTTCACATTTCCGAAGTCTTGCACTCAAAGGCTTTGGCCTAGAATATGAGAAACTGTGTACACATAAGACATTTGACAGTCCTGTAACTACTGTCCACAGCAGATTTGGAGTAGGAGCCCTCATTTATTTCCTTAGCTGTACCATTATTTTTAATGACTCAGGAGAATAGGAGATTAGATTGCCAACCTTACTCATATGGACAGATAGTAAAGAGGTTTACAGATGTCAGTGCAAATCTTTATCTGCAGGTAATTAGTCCATTTTCAGTGAGTACAGAAATATAGAGTGCTGTAGTAACCAGGAAAACCAGCTGAGTGTCACTGAAACACTGCTGGGAACAGAACATCTCTGCTGCTCCTTTGGCTTCCACAGGGCGACATTGGATTGCCTGGGCTGCCTGGGTCACCACTGTTAGTTGGGCCTCCTGGAGCTCAGCTGTTCAAAGGACAAAAGGTATTTAACAGTGCTCAACTTGATGTAATTTATGCAAGGATGGCATAAGACAAACCTATTTTTCTGTAAGAAAGCACCAGCTGCAGCAGAATTCTGTGTTCAGCACCCCTCCTACAAGCTTTCAGGAGAGGACACCCCATGTATACTTTAGCTCATGTCCTGAAGGGAAGAGTAACTTGATGCAGAAAAGAAATACTGCCCTTGCTTTGATTTTCTTCACTTTTTGTCATTAGCAAATTGTATTTTAGTCATCTTGGCAATTTGATTACTGTGCTATTGAATCTCTTTTGTGGCTCTTCACTAATACTTTAAATTTTGCACATCACTGGCAACTGCACTCCAATCTACAGTTTTGAACTAACCCTAACGCTTCTAGGGGGCTCTTTTTAATATAAAAATTAAATGTGATTTTGTTGTCAATTTTTATTGCAAGTTTTATAATCACAGAATCATAGAATGGTTTGTATTGAAAGAGTCCTTAAATATCAGCTCGTCCCAATCCCTCAGCCATGGGCAGGGACACCTTCCACTAGACCAGGTTGCTCAAAGCCTTATCCAACCTGGCCTTGAGCACTTCCAAGAATGGGCCATCCACAACTTTCCTGGACAACCTGTACTTCAACATCACACCTACTATAGCCACAGCTCAGTGGCTTAGAACGTTAGAATGTTTGTACCCCTTGGTATTTTTTTACAAAAACTGTGTTACAGAGCCCATATTGGAGCCTCTGTGTCCTCAAGTCTGATTTCCTTAAATATAAAAATGAAAAGATGAAGTTGACATTTCCAGCTCCTGCAGCCTCAAACTCAGGGAACCAGTAGATTCACTGGATGTTGGATCTTGGGCTTTGATCATGCAAGTGGTTGCTATACAGGTGTACAAACAAGAGAGAAAGGACCAAAAGAACTGCCATAAACTCCCCACGTTACTGGGAAGTGGGACATTTGCTGCTGTACAACACAACACAATCATGGCCATGTAAGCAGCATGCACCCCATTCAGACTGGGGCTGTGCTCAAAAGTTTAGATTTATGCTTGTGAATTGGTATAGCAAACCCAAAAGAGCAGCAAAGTAAAAAAAGAACTACTGTCATGCATGTTTGTAGGAATAAAACCCTGATCAGCAGGTCCTTGCAAGTGAAAAGATACATCTGTCTCCCTCCACAGTCATTATGCTGGTTTGACAGCATTAACAGAAATAAAGATAACTACATAAATGTTTTTTCTTGCTTTTCTTCTGTCTAGGACACCTAGAGAAAAACAGCCGGTGCTTAAAAATTACTGTTTAACAATTCTAATTCAGACCAGGACTTCAAAAAGGTGAACCAGCACATAGGCATATCCTACATATTAATATACACAAAAACTTTCCTTTTATATGTAGGGCCAAAAAGGATTACCTGGGGTAACAGGATACAGAGGGCCACGTGGACCCAAAGTAAGTAATGGGACTTTTTTTTTCCATAGTGTTGGAAAAGTCCTTCTGTGGTTATTAGGTTAAACTTCTAAAACACAGGGTTTTTTGCTGTGAAATTTAATCACCATCTAAATCAGTGTGAAAGCAAAAATATTTCAGAACTCTTTGGAAAATCTTTCTGAGTCTGTTTTATACATACCTATTGAGTGTTGCCTGGCAGCAAAAGGTCAGTGTTGTTTCCAGTTGGGCTGTTGACATAATGGATTGGAACAGTGAAGAAAATACAAGTGCAGATTATTTTTCCTCAAGAAGAAAAACAGATGATCTGAGTGTGTTTTTAATGGGGCATGGTGTATATTTACCACAGTAGATGAGGGAAAGACTTTAACTTCACATTGTGGCTATCCCCAAGGGTAGAGAAGGCAGAGCCACCTGCTTGGAGAGAGTTGCTCTTTGCTGTCTATTCTACATTTTCTTTTCTTTTTGTCAACATGATCAATTTAAACATTGATGTGCCAGAGGAGGAAAACCCACAGGCTGGAAGCTACCATATCACACAGTATCAGAGGATTATTGGAAAAAAAAGAATGACTAGTTTATATTAAAAGCTTATTTAGCTTTGTAGCAGAAGAGATGAGAAGCATGAACATCACATTTCTGAGTCATAAGTTAGGCACTTTTTCAGAAGTTAGTTTTCCATCATAGAAAGATCACTGTTACTTAACACTGGAAAAGAGAAACCTAATCTTTTTCTATCAGATTTACATGGAAAAAGATGGGCTTTAGATGCAAGCTCCAGTACGGACTGTCTGTGTAAATGATAATACAGGCACTTGTTGGTCATAAGCAGGAACAGAGAAATCAGCTGAAGCAGTTAAAATGAGGCCCAGAACTAAAAAAAAAAAAAAAAAATACAAATTCAACTGCTGAAAGAGTATGAAGCTTAGAGAAGAGACCAGAACAGATTCCTCAGATAACTGGAGGTACTTAGGCACTGCTGGTGATGCTGTGTGAAGTCAGCCCCAGTGACTGAGCCTCTCAAATGAAACAAGATCAATTGATATAATGTATACATCATTTAATAAATGTGAACAAAAAATTTATGGCACATGTCACTGAGCCTTTTCTTGGTTAAGAAGACTCTTTTGACTGTTCTAGGGTATACTTGGGAGAGGAGAAAAGGGTGAAAAAGGTCTTCCTGGATTCCCTGGATTGCGGGTAAGAAAACTGCACAATAAATTCTATCACAAATTCACTATAATTAGGCAGTTTAAGTCTGCAATTTCATGAAAGACTTTAAGAATTTTTTTAAACTAATCTGTCATGCTTCCTGTATAGAATATTTAGTAGACTTGCCCTGGGACTTAGCCTGCCTCAGACTTAAACATAAGCTCATACAGACTTTCCTTGGAAAGAAAGTGAATCTGTAGGGTTATCCTCTAAATATTTAGAGCTGCTCAAAGCTGCTCTGGAATAGCACAGTAATTTTAATGTTCTCCATACGTGTTGATGGCAGTTTTTTACAGCAACTTTACTTGTGCTTGATTTGAACAGTGCTGAAGTGGAGCAGCATTCCATTACTGTGCTTGATGCAAAATGGTAAAAAAATTAAGTGAAAACCTGACAGGTTTGCCTTTGTTTATAGTTCTAATTCACATTCATTTCTCATAGAAAGTATTTGCAAGGCTTTGCAAAGTTTTTGAAAGATATCCCAAGTAATATTTATCTGTAGCATTAACTGTCAGCAGTTCTGAATAGGTTTAATTCTGAGTAAATTTTTACTGTTTTAGCTTACAGTCTACTTGCTTTTATTAGGGTCATCCTGGTTCTTATGGACCTGCAGGTTTTCCTGGAATGAAGGTATGAAGGCATAAAATATAAGCAGCTCCCTGAACAGTGGGATCAGTGAGATTTTGTTTTTTGTGGATTAGAGCAGATTTGGAATTTCCACATAATTCACAGCTCAGATTGCATTCCTTCCTTTCTCTTCTGCTACCTGTTGCCACAGAAGCTGTATGAACTCTGTGTCTTTGAATTTCTGCCACTCTTTGAAATTCAGCTGAAATCTGAAGTTGCAAGGAGGAGGAAAAGTCAGTGGGACACACATACAGCATAACAGAAAAGTTATGCAGCATGTTAACTTTGTTTTTTATGGTGACACTGTGCAATTTTGTGGTGCATGCATGTTTTGTTCATGTTTCTGGCTTTAGAAATTCCAGTGATGCTAAGTCTGCTAAATTTTACTTATGAATTTACAACATCTTACTGGATTAAAGAACAATAGATGTATGTATATAGATCTATATCCTGCCCAAACCTAGTTAAGGTAGTGATCATGCTATTCATAAATCACATTAATGTATAATTTTTTGCCTCTAGAGTTCTGTTCCATGTGACTGCTTTATCTACAAAAATACTTCTCACTTTGTTTTTCACTCCTGCCTACCTAAAGAGTTTGAGTACTGGCTAAATGAGTATATTAGAAAATCATAAAAAGAGAAGCTGATATGCAGCTCCTTTCCATGCAGTAGTTTAAGAGTCATTCAGCAGGCAGCAAACCAAGCTATATTAAGCAGACAGTCTATCAGAGTCTGCTGGTATGTATTCCACCTAATTCTGTGCCCCAGCTTCACTGAATCTGCTGACCACTGTCTGAACGACCTGGCAGTACATGCTGTGAATTTTCTAACATAGGAGAGCCTATGAAACAGCACTTCTTGTATGAACCCAGTGAATTCTCTGAAACAAACTGTGGACACAATTATAACAGTACTTTATGACTGCCTTACTAGGTTTTGCTCAATTAATTATGTCTTTGCAGATTAATCAAATTGTATTGATGTGATCCTTTCCAGGGTGAAACAGGATTTGCTGGTTTTCCTGGACAACCTGGCTATCCAGGCATACAGGTGAAAAAATGACCACACATTCACACCCCACTTCCCTCTGTGCCAATGTTTCGTCCCAAATGTACCCACTTATCAGGCCATTTCCCTTTATACTGTCATTATTTCTTTAAGGATTTACTCTTTTGATGATAGTTATAGCTACCTCAGCACCATGGTAGTAAATAGCAATGTAAGAAAATTCCGAGCTGGGGCATATGAGAGTGGGAATTCTATTTTACATACCATAGGAATTGTTAATCCCAATGGCCAATAGTTACCTGTGAATATACCAGGATAGCTACCTAATCCATGAATTGTAGTACTCTGCAAGGTATTCATGGTTGAGCTGCATTCTGCAGGGAGGTATGTGAGGTCAAGGAAGCTGCTATTTAGTTAATAGCATGATCCCATAAACCAGGATGAAAACTGGCCCCAAATGAGATGGCAAAATTCCATTCAGATGGGCTTGTTTGCATGATTTACCAAAATCTCTTGGCACGTGTTCAACCTGTTCACATAAGCAATTGTTCCAAGATGTTTACCAGAATGATAAGGAGGTTGGACTCCTTCACACCAGCTGTGTTTAAACATTTCCTTCTTGGCTCACTTAGATGACACTAGCTGTCTGTTATTTTACAATACATGCTGCTTTCCATTAGGGATTAGAAGTGTAGCTGTCACATCCCAGAGCTAAACAGTAAAAGAGAAAAATATTTAAAGTGTGGAAGAGATGCTTAGAATAATTTCAGAAGGCCCAGGTGTCAGTCTAGTGACATTTCGGGACATAAGTTTATGGAATTTTCTTCCGCAGGCTTCAGAATTAATGAAATTCTGACTACTGGATCAAAATGTAATTCTAAATAACATCAAAGACTTGAATAAAGGGAACTATTATACTTCCTATAGAGTCTAAAATGCTAAATCACCCTCAGAAGTAAAAAGCAGGTCTGGATGCTACCCTAGAGGGAGCAAAGCAGCAGTGAGTCTAGCTGGGGGGGAAGGCCTAAGGAGTCCTGGGATAGGGTCCAAGTGGTCAGCAGTGAATGAGCAAGAGGAGAAGTGAAATGCTGCAATGCAGGATGTGGGTAACAGAATCATCCATAGAGACATCAAGGTTGGAAAAGCTCATCAAAGTTATCACCACAGTACAGAGGACAAAACCAGTATTGCAGCAATTGTGACATTAATGAATTTGGTTTAAATATTCTGGAATACAAAAGTCAAGGAGTATTTATTTCCCTCTGAAATAATTTTTTTTTGAATGCTGCATGTAAGCCAGTAAATTGAATAAAATCTTCAAGAGATTTACATAAAAATCACCTCTGTTATAAACAAAAGGTTAAGATTGGAACAAGTTCTACATAATCTGTGGCAACACAAAGAAGTAAACTGTGGCTGATGCAAACTTGTCATAAGTAGTATACAGCTAAAGACACAAGTGAAAGCACACAAATACAAAGCAACAAACAGGTTTTCAAGAAGCATGTTTACAAATGAGAAATGACAAACATGTGAAGTAAATAAGCAAAAGTACAACAAAAACATCTGGCTTAGTCACAGACTTACTTTCAAAGTTAGGACCGTCAGGAGAATGCTAGACCAGCTTCTTCAGCGAAGATTTCAATTATGTGGTCATACCTGGGGGGGAAAAATTGCCCACAGATATTACTTTTCCTCCCCTTTGGCTATTACCAGCTTCACAACACGGTGATATCATTTAGATACTAATTAAACTGAAACATTGCATGTCAGATTTAAAGAGAAAATTCATTGCAGTCCAACACTCCCCAAACAGAGAATCAAATCTTAAATGTTTTGTTGTTAAAAAGCTCTCACCCTGATGTACAAATTGTTTTAGTTTGGGGCGTCATTAACAAACTTGAGACAAGTAATTTCATAAACAGAATAGTGCATTCCTCAGACTCCATTGATTAGCCCACAGCCTGAATAGCCATCAGTAACACTACAAACAGTAAACAAAACCCAATTAATTGTTGGTAGCTTATGCTAGGGAAAAGCTTGAAGTCCTGGAGTAATGAATCAGAAAGATGAAATCACAGTTGCTAATGCACAGAGCAAAAGAAATCAAATCAAGTATAGACACAACTTAATAAAAAAAGGTTAACTAATACAGATATGCAAAATCTGGAGTGATTGCACAGATGCTGTAGGTTTGCTTGGGAAGCAATTGGAGAAATTTGATTATTCCTGAAAGGGGCAGATCTATCCAGACTGCATCAGCTGTTCAGCTGGTCTCACCAGCTGCTGCTTATGATCCACTAAAAGTCACATGCACTGAAGGAAGAAGAATATGATGAGTACTTCTCCTGGGAATAGCCTGTCCTTGTGTAGATTTTTCTGAAACAAACATGTTCAAAGAAAATCTAAGATGAATTAAGATTTAAG
This sequence comes from Rhipidura dahli, assembly GCA_013399225.1. Taxonomy (NCBI): domain Eukaryota; kingdom Metazoa; phylum Chordata; class Aves; order Passeriformes; family Rhipiduridae; genus Rhipidura; species Rhipidura dahli. The sequence continues at coordinate 353,189 of VXAC01003306.1, read as the reverse complement.
GTGTAAAGACTCAGAAAAAAACACAGTTGCACTGAAAGTGGATTTCATCTTTAAAAAAGGTTGACTGTTGCTAAAAACAGAAAATGGACATCAAGGAATCGTTGCCATACCTTTTGACCCCTAAGCCCGGATGCTGGCAACACTATTTTTTTAATAAACTTTGTGCAAGTTGAGTCCCCTGAAGTTTCTATGGGAAGAGAAAACAGTATAAGTCAACAAAATAATCAAAACATATTTATGCCATTATGTAGGAGTGTACCAATGGTGAAAACACAGCAAATAGGCAGGTGCCATCCAGAGAGGGTCATTACGCCTAACAGCCTAAAACCAGATTTTCAGAGACCACAACTGAAATTTTTTACTTGAGATACCAAGAACAGAAATGTTTGACCTTGGCTAATTACTCTTCAGTTCTTTTTTGTGTTCTGGTTGTGTCATTTTAAAATCAGCACAAAAATTATATAAGACTTGGGCCAAATACATCTATTGTACAAATCTTTGATTATTTATCATCATTAAATTAATTTAAAATCTCAAAATCCTTTCTAAATTTATGAGAGGAGGAAAAATGCTAAAGTTATATTTTCTTTCCTGCCACACAGAAGGCTCTTCTGTGTCATTTGGGAAGACAAATTTACATTCCTTTATGAAAGAACCAAAGATGACACAAGGATATTTTTTCGTTCTGCAAGATACAGTCAAAGGAAAAAGGCCAGAGATCAAGAGGGCAGCAGTCAGTGACAGAACCGTCTAATTACTGTAGAGACAACAATTTGTTTTTAAAAGCCAAGAAAGAGGCATGGGTATCCAGTTTTTAGTCCCAGTTCTCCTTCCCTGTGTCCTAAAAGGCCCTGGAGTCCAGGCCTGGGAATGCAGCCTCACTACGCAGTTCCCACATTGACATTATTTTTTCTCAGTTCCCATTTTTTGAAAAAGGAGGGCTGGTTCCTAATCTACAAAGCAAAAGGTCTAATGCATTTTGCCACATAAAAGACTTCTGTAAAGTCCTCTTCACTTGCAATTCTAAGTATCAAATCCACGTTAATTTAGAAATCCTCCAAGCAGAAGTGATTTTCCTCACCATTAGTAAGCACTTTTATGTTTCCCTAATGCAGATGCTTTAAACTTCTTGTAAGAGCTTTGAGTGTCTCTTACAATTGATAATAGCTGTTAGACTGTGAAACTGTTTTTCTTTATGCTTATCTGTCATAGAAGTAATTTCCTAATTCTGATATAGAATTTCTGTAATTTTTAATTACAGATTGGTTGTTAAAGTATCTCAATTAAATCAATACTGTTTTACTGTGGTTGAGTCATCTTTACAATAAATGAATGAAATCAAATACAGCAGTTACATGTTCTGAAGAATCAGATACGTGTGATAGGTATATTACAGTTTAGTCACTGGTATACTGAAAGATAATGATTATTTTGAATCTTTTTGCTGGGTTTTAAGTGCTGTAAAGTGTCAAAATCAAGTTTCCTTGGTGGTGTGTGTCACATCCTTACATACCTGCCAATTGCTGAAATATTCAGTTACATTCTAGTACACTATATATTTGTATATAAAAAAAATATTGTTGGATTCTTACAGGGGGATCCAGGAGAACAAGGGCCCCCAGGTCCTCCTGGAGCTGTTGGAACTCCTCTGATTCCTATAAAAGGTTATAACTATTTTTGACTTGTCTTTGTATAGAGTGCGGGAGGTGTTTTGCTAACGTGTATGACAGTGGTCAGTAGGGGTGCAGGGGACAGAATCTTTTACTAAAACATTCTGAGTGGCCACATGCTGTGTTTATGTGTTTGGCCACATTTGTGTGTGTTTGTCTCACTGATGTCCCTGGAACTCCAATAAACATACAAGTGTCAGATTAAATGTTTCTCTGAAGGATCCTCATGCATACAGTCACAAATACAGCTGAGGGACACTTGGTATTGGACCTAAGCATATTTACAAAAAAGCAATGAAAAACAAGTCTGTGCTGGGTAATGGACACCAAATAAGAACACCTGCCTTCCCACAGTAACTTAGAATTCCTATTTTCACTATTGCCACAACACACAGATTTTAGACTACAATCAAGCTTCCTATTGCATAGCAGGGGCAAAATCCTGGGACTAGTGTGCCCAAAAGAATACCTGTCAATGTTATTACCTTCCTCCCTAAACCTCAGGCTGGGTTTTTATGTCCCAGCTCCCTTTATCCCCATCTTTATCATCTCATTGGTGAGAAGATGTGTGGAAATTCTTATTTTATAGTGAGGAACAGCTGGGTCTGCTGCCTGGAAGGTTTTGCTTTTGCATCTAGCACGGGGGGAGTTTGTCTTGTGAGAACATTTCAACACAGAACTCATCATAAATTGTATTTCTAGTGCAGCACTACAGATTTCTTGTGATCACAGAAGTTACAACAAAACCCCATTTCAGCAGAACCTCCCCATTAGATAGGGGCCTCACCCTAAAATAAAGTAAATTTTTTCCACAAACTTATGTGGTTTCCAGCCCATACAACAAACAACCCCATGGTTAATACCCAAGTAACCTTCAGTCATGTGCATGAGGTGTGAGTGGATACTATCTTCAGAGAGAAAGGCCTTTAGCACAACAGGGAGCAAAACTACTGCCAACATTTACTTTTTCCAATTTAATGGAGCTGTTTACATTTGATTTCAGTTTTCTTTATCAGTATGTAATTGCAATTTTATATTTAATTATTTGTAGCATTTTTGAAAATACGCTGTTAAAAATCTGGCTAATTTTAACTAAGGTGATCCTGAAATGACCTCCCTGTGTGCACTGCCAAAGCACATAACATGAAATCTGTATTTATTTTAAATGCTACCTGTGTTTATTTTGGGCAAACATTTCTCTCAGCATTTTGTAATATATGGCACAAAGATACTTCTACAAAGTGATGAAGAGTTAAAAATGTGCTTGTGAAGTGGGCTGGAATCCATAGAAAAGCAACCAAATCCTCCCACATTAAAACTAAATTGTTACACATTTAAAAATGTTTTATAAACTATTTTACTCTTGTATAGTTTTCAAATTATAATTTTGGTTGCGGTGTAATTTAGATATAAGCTGTAAACTCTCTGTGTTCAACTCACATGTTTTTGTATTCTCTGTAGGTCCACAAGGAGATCCTGGATTTCCGGGTCCTGTTGGTGAAATGGGCTCAGTTGGACCAACTGGTCCTTCAGGCCTTCTAGGAAGACCAGGATATGATGGAAGAAGTAAGAGAAGTAGAGGATAAATGTGAACTATACACCAGAATGAAAGAAAGCAGCTGAAAGAAAACTGTTCTTTGCTCTTGCTTGATTCAAGTCACCAACAGTAAAGACTGTTCAGTAAAAACATTAACTCAGCACTTAACAGCCAAAAAAAGAAATAAAATGATCCAAGCAGAACATTAGAAATGACTAGAAAAGGAACAGAAGACAAAGGAGAATACTACCATGATAAACCCATGTAAATCCACAGACAAAACTGTGTCTGCAGTGCTGTGCTTAAAATTTCTGTTCTCTATCTCATAAAGATAAAAAGGGAAGTGCTGACAATGGCTTTGCTCTGTATGAGGAGCTAGAGTAACTGGGATGTCTGGAAAAGAGATAATGAAGGAAAATAAGCATTTGAAGGTCTACAGCAGGAATCTCTTTTCTTGTGGATCCTGGAAAACCTAAAGATTGGATTTAAGCCTTTGTTATATAGAAGGTGTTTTTCAGGACAGTCCTGAATGGTCTGGAGTTTCCTCCTTGGTTTCTCTCATTACTGTGAAGCTGTATGGGCAGTTTACCTTTTTTTTTTTACAGGTCTGCCTGGCATGCCAGGAGTAAGTGGGGCACCAGGACCTCAAGGTTTTCAAGGGGACCCTGGTTTGCCTGGAACAGGTGAATTAATCCCAGGAAGACCAGGATTTCCTGGACCACCAGGCCTACCAGGACAGCCAGGAAGACAAGGGTTACCTGGACTACCCAGTAGGTTCAATATCAGTTCATAGAACAAGAATAAAATTCTGCAGATTATTAGATGATTCCTTTTGTTTGAGCTACAAATAACAGAGAAGTGAAAAGTGCATTTTGACAGATATTTCAAACTTTACATGGGATGTTGAAAACATATTTTTCCTATTAGCTTTTGATCAGTGAGATTTCAAGATTTTCATATTTTTCTGGGTGATTTAAACCCACAGAAGTAACACATACATTAAAATTCTCTAAGAATATACTACCTGAAGGAGGAAACCCAAATCTGCATCCTCCAGAAAAGAAACAAGTGAAGTTCTAAGTAGAAAAAAGTAGTAGTGGCAATGAGAAGCAATTTGTCAACATCAACTCTAGCCATACTGTCTATTCAGTATAATCTATAACCAACCACTTGTAAAGCATTTAATGAGATCTCTAACTCTTCACATGAGAATAACAAGATAAGGAAGAGGAGATGTAAAACCATGCCCAACATGATTTACACTGGCTGTAAAATTTGCCTTTTCAAAGGTATAATCTGTACTGACAAAGGCATCCCTGGAGAACCTGGAGCAAAAGGTCAGATAGGCCTTCCAGGAAGAAAAGGTGCAAAAGGAGAGAAGGGTAAGTTGGCCTGGATAACAACACTTTGAATATGAAACCTTTGCCATATATGTCAGATCTAAAAGTTTATGGCAGCTTGGAGGGTGAGGCCCATCAAAGTGCAGTTACAGGGCGTGTTGGCACTGGGGCTTCTGAGTCAGCAGAGTCCTGTTAGCGCAGAGTTACTCACCACTGTAAAGGGAGACTGATAATCCTCTCAAGCTTAGAAAAAATGAGATAAATTGGTCTGGGCATTACTCACACAGAAAAGAAAAAGGACAGCATTATTTTATGTGTATTAATTTTGCAACTGTTTCAATGTAATTTTGACACATTCATGTAGGACGTCAAGGCCTCTGCTCATGCAGAGCTGGTCCTCCTGGTCCCCGTGGCATGCAAGGACCTCCAGGAACTCAAGGAAAGAAAGGACAAATGGGATACCCTGGAAGACATGGAGAAAAGGGCGACCCAGGCATGTCTGGTGCAGTGGGATCACCAGGGCTCCCTGTGAGTAGTTTTCATGAGTTTCAGTAAATAACACCAAGTTACCTCTCAACTCAGGAGGCATTTAAGCAGAATGGTGGAGAAAGTGCCCTGGAAAACCATCTGAAACTTTTATCTACTTTAGCTTATTACAGTCTAGTGAAACAAGCTTTTACTTTTGGAAACAGACTTACTTTCTTTAATGTGCTCCATATAGTTTATCTTATTCCCCAGACTGAGCAATAATTCAAAACACCACTTAATCTAACTGCTTTAGGAATATATTATAAGATAATTTATTGTCCTTGCTGTGATTTTGATCTACTTCTTCTGGTCTGACATATGGAATATACATCCACGATGCTGAATGCAAAGTGATGCCAAATAGAATGGTTATTTAACATACTTTCTTGTGTGTGAGAGGAACTTTTTTGAAAACAGAGATAGATATGCCCTGCTTTATAACTGTTGCATTATGGTTGGGTTTCTGGGTTGTTTTGGGGGGTGTGTTTAGAGGAGTTTTTTTGCCTTTTTTGTTGTTCCTGGTTGGTTTTTAAAATTTTTTTGAGATTTGGTTTTGTTTTAATAGTCTTTTCACATAAGGAATTGCTTAAAAGTTTCCAGAACATTCTTTTTCGAAACAAAAAAAGCAAACAAATCCATTGTGAGTCTGAGAGAAGAGAGGAAGAAGGGCTCTCATTCAAGTTCCAATAGTTTCTTTACAAGGTTTACATTTGCTCTTTTTTTTTTTTTTTTTTTCTTAAAACAGTTACCTCAGTGGTATATGTGAGATTTTGGTCTTTTTGTTACTTTTGAGAGTATGCTGTAGCACTCCTGGTTCTGAAGTAAAGCTTGAAGCCTTGTCCTGAACTTTGCTGTTCTTAGGTTACTTAATTGAGAAAGAAGGACAAAGTAATCACTTTGGAAGGAAATAATTCACTTCAATACAGAAGTGCTTTGGTCTAATGGACCATTTTTCTCCATTTTTGTGCTCTCTTTTCTTCCCAAATATTTCATTCTGCTTTTCAGACACTAATAACTCATTATGGCCTACTAGAAGATCTAGACATTGTCAAAAATAGTCACTTCTAGTTTCAGATACACATTTTTCAGAAGCCTCCTGCCTAATTTAAAATTGTCCATCACATTATAAACAATATTTGTTCCACCTATTTTTAAGGGAAATATTTTGAATAACAGAGGAAGTTGCCTAAATAATACCCCAGTTTTTGTACCTTAGTGGCTTTTACTTCTGTGTAGATTTCACATGGTTAAATATATTCATCCACATGTACTGTTGCAAGATTGGACCCTGGCCAATGATAATATGGACATTGCACTCTTGATTGGAGAGCTGAAAGCATAAAAATATAGAAGAATATTTATTTTCCTCTCTAAAGCTGTCAAGCCACGTATTCATCTAAGAATACCATGTACCTAACTAGAGGCAGATGAATTTTTTTATTGATGGCTTTGTGGATTTTCATTCGGAAAAACAAGCATCACATACATCCTGCTGTGTTCTTTTCTGGGAGGACAGCCTCATGCAGCAGTCACCACCCTCCAGAGATTCCCTTCCTCAGTGGATTGTGGGTTGAAGTCTGCAGCGGGAAGAGTTAATTAATCATTTGTCTCTTCATATTGTTATGTTTGCAGTCCCACATCTGTACAGCCATGGGCCCAGTGCTTCTGGCATTGCAGTCTCTTTCAGTTGTGTATCTGTGCATGTGGCAGACAGAGTCAGGCTGGAAAGGCCATGTGCCATTCACACTCCTCTTTTTGATCATCAAAAGAAATTCCTTGCTGGAGATAACTGACAACTCATTTTTCTTTGTCAATGATAAGGGGACTCCTGGTTCTGCTGGACAACATGGGGAAAAAGGAGAGAAGGGTGATCCAGGAAGAGTTAGGATAAAAGGTAAACACACATTTTACCATTAACCTTTTTGTTTTCCTATGCAATAGTGTGAGAAAAACATATTTACTCTTTAGTAAATCCATTAGTTCAGTAAGTTACTGAAACTTAGAGGGCATATATATATCCAAACTGCTCTCTTGGTACCATCTCTTCTTGCTAAACACAAGATCAACACAGTGTTTTGTGGTTTTTTCTCTATAGATGAGCCATACAACAGTTTTAACAGCATGTTATTAATGCCAACAAATGACTTTTCATGTCATGCAGTTGATAACTGGGGTCTTCCAGAGGTCTGTACAGCAAAGACTAAGCAGGTACAAATAATGTGAAATCATGAAGAAATACTATTGTACAGAAGCCACCTCCTGAAGTGTCATATATCAGTATCATAGCTGTTATCTCAAATTAAGCCACCAATGTCCTCCTTGGGAAACCCTCATTCTCAATGACTATTCAGATTCCTTTCCTATTTCTAAAAGTTACTCCTGACCAGGCATTGAAGAGAAACAATAGGCCACCAGTTGCAAAACTGGAATTCTTGTAATTAAATAGATCAAAACCTCTCCACAGTTATGGTTATGATTTGCAAAAGCAAAAGAAACAGAGAACAATAAGTTACAGCAATCTTATGGCAAAGCCTAGTTAGAAAATCTTAAGAGTTATTCAAACAAAAGATTGTCCTTCTTATTGTTTATAAAAAGTTAGCTTAGCTTTGGATGCCTGTGGGTTTTTTACAGATGTTGGAGCAGGGGAAAACATTTGCTTTTATTTGCAAAGGATTTCTTGACACAGCAGAATGAATCTTTGTGTTAGAACAGTTTTACTGTCCTTTATGCAAAAGTTACTTTTTCATAAATATTGGTGCAAGAGAAATCGGGGGGGGGGAATAAAAACCTTGGGGAATATTGATGCAAATATTCTGCATCATACAGCACTGCTATATCCTGACTTCACTGAAGTCAAGAATGAATCTGTGACTGGTTTCAGTGGTAAAATATTTAACTCTGTGTATAGCATGGACAAAAGCCACATTTCTGTGGTGCCTGTGAACGTGTCTTTTACGGAGGGACCAAGTTGCTCCATCAGGTGTCCAACTACAAACTGCCTGCCTAAGCCTAAAAGGCCTCATTAAGGAATGTGAATTCAAGGACTGGGAATTATCATGAAGATATGATCAATGATTACCCAGCCCTTCTTTGACCAGAAATACCTCCACCCACCAAAATTACTGCAAATGTTTTTGGTTTTTTTTTTCTTCCCCCAAAAATATTTTAAGGATTAAAAGGTGAAAGAGGACCTACTGGGGTTCCAGGATTTCCAGGCCAAAGAGGTCTTGATGGCAGAGATGGGGAACTAGGATTGCCAGGGGAAAAAGGAGCTGAGGTATGTTTGACTTCCCCAGGTTTTTTTTCCATTTTAATTAACATATTATCTTATGAAAGGTTATGAAAGTTTTTATGCATTAAAAAATTAGTTTCTTGTATGTATTACTGTTTATTTTGGCATTCCTGATTATAATCTCTGCATATACTGTATGCCAATATTATGGGATCAGGAAACAAAAAATACGCAGACCTCTTCATTCTTATTGCCTTTAAAAATACTAATGTCATATATGTAGTCTTTTCAATTGTGAAAGAGTGTTTCTCCAGATAATTCTCTGAAATACTTTTTCATAATCAAAGAGAGGAGAGAAATTATGTCTTGTTATTTCTTACTGAGAATTTTTATTTCAGGGTGATCCTGGAATAGCAATTCGAGGTGATAAAGGATTCCCTGGGCTGCCGGGACCTCCTGGGGTAAAAGGCCAGATGGGATTGCCTGGTCTGGGGCTTCCTGGCCCTCCTGGAGCCAGAGGTAGCCCTGGAGACTTTGGTGATATGGGTAATGTTGGGCCACCCGGCCCAAAAGGCCAGAAAGGTAATTTTGAATGTTTGTGTTAAGAATGAAACAACAAAATACATGTTTGGATGTTTGGTGGCATCCATTGTGGTTTCCTACATGTTATATATTATATTATATTAATATGTATTATTCTATATGTATATCTATGTGTGTACATACAGTGCTATTCATTTATGGTGAAAATACTAGTTTATAGGAAAACACAATTTATACTTAAAGCTTGGCCTGGTTTTTGGTTATAAAAAAGGCATAGCAAAAAAAAAAAAAAATCTACACCAATAGCTGTAGGTAGAATTGAAATGACAATACTGTTTCTTGCAATAGAGAGTATTGTAAAACAAATTGCCATGACAATTAAAAAAAATCTTTGTCTTTACGAAATACAGCTGTATTATGACAATTTGAAATACTACCAATATTCTATAGAAAGTATCAAAAAATACTTACTTTTAGATCCTTCATCAAAATTTCAGTAATATGGAAATAACAATATGCATAAACATTCACTTCATGGTTGCACATCTGGTTGGGTAGTTCCCCAGAAATATTACAGTAAGTGTTCAGACTCCATTTAATCTAAAATCAAATATGCCAATTTATTCTCTCCCTTGCTTCAGGTGAAACTGTCTGTATTACATCACCATATCCTGGAAGTCCAGGTCCCCCAGGTTTTAAAGGTGTTCAAGGTATGTTGATACATGGGAGAATTTTTGATTTTAACTGAAATGAAGTTTTAAGTAATTAAATAAAAGAAGCTATCCTAAAAAGCTAGACTCTTCTAGTTTTTAAACAAAATATGTGTTTCAAAGTGTAAAACTGGAGATACACAGTATCTACTACTCTAGTATTAGTACACTCTAATTAGTACACTCTAATAGAATCAAGGGCCAGACAGCTGCAGTTTGCACCATCAGAAGGTAGGCAGGCTGCCTCTATAGAAATAATTAAATCAAGGCAGCTTCAAACTCTGTCCTGCCTCAATTAAAATGCATGAGAGAGTCTGTAAAATATGGCTGGAGTTGGATAAAGCCTAGAGTATGTGCAACTGGATACCAGGGAAAAGAGATGTGCAAGGCAAAGATATGCTGCAAATCTGTAATTTCTAAAACGACATTGCTCATGGCAACTTGCAATTGAGCCCTAAAATCTCAATACTTATCACCATTACTTCAACTTGTCCATCTGAAATTCAAAGAACTCACCTGGGAACTGGTAAAATGTTGCTTGTGATTGCCTCCAAGACATTTGAAATATCCCAGAAAATTCAGAAGAAAAGGAGATAGTGAATTTTCAAGCTGCTTAATATGGTATTACACAGCTCCCTGACATCCATGTTATGGGTGGGAGCAAAAATTTATCCAGACATGAAAGAACAGGGATGAGTGTACTGAGCTCATCTGCAGCATTCCTGAAGCAGGACATAGCACAGGAGAGTATAAGAACTTGAGCTGACACCTGTCATTCACCAGGTTAATGCTGTTGATGGCCTGTAACATTAAAATGTTGTAGGAAATATTTTTTTCCTAATTAACTCTGGTAATTTGCAGTCGTCTGTTAATGGAATAGGAAACACATTCATTTAGAAAAACAGCACCCATGAGTCATGTTTGTGACTCTTGCCCAAAAAGTTAGAAGCAACTTGTTTACGTATATGAATTTGCATGGCATAAAGATAAAATCCTTAGATCACACATTTTAGCGCTCTGTCAGCTTTTTTATGTATTTCCTTTTCATTTCCAGGACAAAAGGGTTTAAAAGGACTCCCTGGGCATCCTGGACCAAATGGCTTTGATGGGCAAAAAGGCCATCGAGGGAGGCCAGGAGCAGGAATCCCAGGGCCAGAAGGTGAATTGGGCTTTTCCTAATTCGGGAGAGCAGCTGGTCAAGTTGTAATGCATACTTGCAGGGAAAGGTGGGAAAGGGCAGGGTAAAGTAGAACTGAATTGAATAGTTCAGTGTCCAGAGAGGAAATATTTTCAGAAAACTGAGAACAATTAGTATCATTTAGCAAAAGCACCAAACTGAGTGAGGACAAGAGTGACAGTACTCAAGAGAGATGCTGCCCCAAAGAAAACCCCTGTCACCTCCCACAGAAATTACCACCTTCAAACCTTGGGTATCCTTAGCTATAAATAAGAAACACAAAATTTAATTTATGATGTTATTTTTCTTTGCCAGGTGACAATTTAAATCTGGCTGAATTTGGACTACAGTATTCTCCAGTTTGGGGTGGGGGGAGGGGTGGGGGGAAACGAAACAAGAAACCCTGAACACCTCATGAATTATGCTCTATTTGAATTTAAAAATTGTATCAACAGGCTTTCGAGGCACAGCTGGTGATCCAGGTGATGAAGGTGAAAGAGGATCTACAATTGATGGCAAAAATGGCCTTCCAGGTCCACCTGGCATAGATGGCCCAAAAGGTCTTCCCGGTGACACCACGTATGGCCCTCCAGGAATCCCAGGCAACAGGGGACTGCCGGGACCCCCTGGTGCACAAGGAGCAAGGGGTAATCCAGGCATTCCTGGACTTCAAGGTATGGGCCAGTTCCTATGAAACACTTGCACATGTTCAAAGGACAAAATGTGAGCAAAGGTGCTCCTGGTTCAGATAAAACTTCCTCTCATTCAGATCCATACTGGTGACTGTGACCAGTACTCCCTGTTTCCACAGTTATATTTTGCTGTTTGCTGCAGAGATGTCTCCACAGCACCACTTACTTCCCACTCCATAGAGGATATTGCTGTTCCCTTTTACAGGTCTTCCTTTTGCCGGGCCATAAGCAGGTACACCCATCCTTCAGTGCAGGGAACACCTATAGAACTGAGCCAGTGCTGTGCACCTCGTGCAGGCCAGGGAGCTACTCCCATTCTGCTCCCACACATCAGAAACTGTCTTCTGTACCTATAGATGAGGGTTGAATTTGTATTTGTTCCTTAAAGAAAGAAGCTCTCCACAACAGCCAATTCTAAATTGCAGAAAAGCATCACTTTTCACAAACTATGCAAAAAATAGAGAATAAGTAAGATAAGTAACTGAACATGTACATTTCAAAATTAAAATTGGGAAGTTTAAGGGACAGTGAATAATGGAACTAACAATGTTGGTTTTTTTCCAGGACAACCTGGCACCCCAGGATTTCCAGGTGCCAAAGGTTTTAGAGGCCCAGAAGGTGATGTAGGAGCACCAGGCTGTCCGGGCTTCCCGGGCTCACCATGTGTCACAGGCTTACCAGGGCCCCCAGGACTCAGAGGTGTCATGGGCCTGCCAGGACCTCAAGGTATACAACATCCAGTAGGTTGCCTCACAGCTCTAAGCTTTGCACATATTTTCTGCCAGATTTCATCACATAATTTTTGTGGCTGGCATGACAAATATTTCCATGGGGGCTGCTCATTACTGGGGATGTACATAATATTTTGCACATTTCTTTTAACTCAATGAATGTTGACTCTGCATCTCAGGTGTTTCCCAGTTTCCCATACCATGCTGTTCTTTAACTGGCCAAATCACATTGGGTTCACTATAAGTAATAAACAAAGAGTTGTCTCTTATCTGTTGTCCTGAGTAACTTAACTGAGCTCCTGTCATAACTGTGATACTTTCACCTTCCTTATTCTTGAATGGAAGTGTTATTTAGGAAGAGCTAGGACACACACTTATCAAAAATATTTACAAATTAGTAAAGATTTTTCACAGTGCTCTTCCACTGTCTGTCACTAAAATACAAGAAAACAAACATTCCAATTGAACAATCTAGGCAGGGCCAGGACTCCAACATGGTAAAAAAGTATTCATGTTATTTTGCCATGTTTGATGACCTTCAAATTTATACCACATCTATCACTTTCTACTTTTTAGATACAATTCCTGAACTTTTGCCTGCATTTACATACATAGATTAAAGCTCTCTTTCTCAGGCTTACCAGGCTTTAAAGGTCAGAGGGGAGACAGGGGCCTGGCTGGGCCACCTGGAATCAAAGGTCTCAAAGGCTCTCTGGGCTCACGAGGTCTCCCAGGTCCTCCAGGCTCACGAGGCCCCCCAGGACTTCCAGGCAATAAAGGACTTACTGGCCTCCCAGGAGAAACAGGTATGTTAAAAATGCTTCAGACCACCTCACCTGTAAGTTCTCTTGTAGAGGGAGCTCTTTTTACTGCGGTTAAGGTTAGAAAGTACTTTGCACCCATCTCCCTTTCCAGCTTCAAGAGTAAGACTGTGCAGCAGGGTAGAGTCAGTAACCACAGAACCATCCCTTGTTCTTCCTCATATATTAAAAAAAAAGGGATGGAAATAGTTTGATGCATCTTGGTGCATCCTGGTACTTTAGTTGTTTTACAACACTGACATATTTCTTTGTATTATTTACTGACTATTTGCAATAAGTTGTAATATGCTATAATAAGAGGAATATGTTTAGGGTTAACAGAATCCCTTGGGAGGCAGTCCTGAAGGGCAAATGAGTCCAGGAAGGCTGAACATTCTTCAAGAAGGAAATTTTTAAGGCATGAGAATAGGCCATCCCCATGTGCCAAAGATGAGCCAGCGGGTAAGATGACCAGCTGGGCTGAACAGAATTTTAGCTGGAACTCAGGAAAAAAGGGACAGTGTATGAAGTTTGGAAGAAGGGACGGGCACCTCAGGAGGACGAGGGTGTGTTTACAGTTATGGAGGGAGAAAATCAGAAGGGCCAAAGCCCAGCTAGAACTCAATCTGGCTACTGCTGTAAAAGACAAAAATGTTTCTATAAATACATTAGCAGCAAAAGGAGGGGTAAGGAGAGTCTCCATCCTTTATTGGATGGGAGGGGGGGAAACATAGTGACAAAGGATGAGGAGAAGGCTGAGGTAATGCTGCCTTTGCCTCAGTCTTTAATGGCAAGACCAGCTGTTCTCTGGGTACCAGCCTCCTGAGGTGGTACAGGAGGGCAGGGACAGGGAGCAGAATGAAGACCCCATAATCCAGTAGCCACATGCAAGATCTGGTGATGTTTTGGGCATAACTGCCTTAGGAGTAAGGGTAGCCTAAATCTCCAGGCACTGACAGCAGGGAGGATATTTGCTTCAGTGAAATCTGGGTTCCAAGAGAAGTTTGATCTTGCCATGAAGCCATGCTCCAACTCTTGGTTCTCTAATTCTGCTGATTTCTTAAGAAGTCCTTCTAAACATCCTGCTTTTGCTTTATACTATTCCTTAGACTATGACAGCAACAATACAAGCAGACTTAACATGTAAATAAAGCATTTCATATTACCAGGAAGCAAAGGGATTCAAGGACCCCAAGGATTCCCAGGACTCCCAGGAATACAAGGCCCAACGGGAATCTTTGGTGTAAAAGGTGAAGAAGGAAAGATGGGTCTACCTGGGCCTAGTGGAGAATGTGGAGATATAGGAATAAAAGGTTTGTAAAAATCCACTTCACTCTGTAGTTTTATTACTGCTATGTTTAGTTTTGTTACTACTGTGTTAAAAACCTGTTTACTTTTTAAAGGAAAGAAAATAATTATCTGCAAGGTGCAATCACAGGCAGTTCAAAATTGCTCTCTTTCATAATTTCACAGCCTTTCCTAATTCTTCTGATTTAACATCACGTGGGTTAAGACTGAAATAACAAAAAAGCAAGGGAAGGATTGCAAATTCTGTTAGCAGTGAGCCTGCTGAAACAACAGAGAACCATATTAGTATTTGAAGGCTTTATCTATAAGGAAAGTCATGCCTCAAATTGATTTTCAGGCCACGTCACTGGTGAGGATATATTTACATTCCATATGTTTCCTTCCAAGGTGAAAGGGGGCCTCCAGGAGACAGCGGCTACGTTACCCTCCGTCTTGAGAAAGGACAAATGGGGGACCCAGGGTTTCCTGGGGAACATGGATTTAGAGGTGAAAGAGGTAAGTTTATGTAAGAAAGTCCTGCATACATCCCTCTGATATAAATCACTGGTGGTTTTCACAGTGTGGACTCAGGGCTGCAGTAACATCCAGCCACCACACCACGTCTACAGATTCCTAAACTGGCTGCACATTTTCTTTGGATTATTACTAAGTCAATACACCAAGAGTGAAAACATTGCTGTATTGAAAATGTCAATCACTGGCTTGACTTGACTGGTCATTATCTTGTTCTGCAATTAACTTCAGGTGAAAAAGGCAATGCTGGTTTCAGAGGCACACGAGGATTTCCAGGGAAGAATGGTGTTCCAGGACTGCCAGGTGACCAAGGTGACACTGGAGTGATGGGGTTTCCAGGATCACGGGGTTTGCCTGGACCAAAGGGCTTTCAAGGAATTACAGGTTTTCAAGGAGGACCAGGTGACCAGGTAAACAGAGTGAAGTGTCCTGGACTTTGCAGTTATCTCCTCCCCCTAAGAAATATGATGAAGGGTGCTTGTATTTTACTCACCCATTAGATGTTCCCTCTGAGAAAAGACAGCCAGTGTAGTAGGAAATGTAAATTCCCTAATGGATCACCTCTGTGCTTTGGTTAAGTTTTAGCAGGAACTGTGGTGGGAGCTAGGAAGTGGCCTCTCTTAGCTACCTGTTCTGATGTAGTTCTTCACCACATGGTTGAAGTCCAGGCTACACTACATTAAGTAGGGGGGCAAAAATCAGATGCACAGTCAAGTCTTTAACATTCCTAAGAAAAGACTGACAAACCACTTACCACAGAAATCATAACATAGCAGCAGCACAATTATGAAGTTAATACATAGCTGCTGCTTCATCCTGTTGTGTGAAGTGACCAAGGCAACAGACCAGACAAACCAAGTCATCTTTGCCCCAAGCAGAACCCAGGCAAGCAGAGTTCTCAAGAACAAACACACAAAACCACACAAACATCATATGCAAGGTACAATTCTTCACTGCTTGTATACTGGGTAGGTAGACAGTGAGATTACATGAAGCATAAACCACAGTTGTTTTCTTGGTAAAGGGACATACTTTTGCTGGTTTGTTTTATTAAATTTCTTTGCTGATTAAAGGTCATTTTTCAAAAAGAAAAATAGGGAAATCTACATTTTTATTGTTACATCACAATATTTCTGGTTAATGTTAATAGTAAGTTTTGGATAACATACAACAATATTGGATATATATTTTATGGTACCTTTAAATCAAATTATTCAAGCCATCTGTGGCAAAATTAAGCTGTTTGAGCCAAGAATGTGAATAAGCTATAAAAGCACAAATTCAAGTTATTAGCAAGTCTAACCTACAGTTTCTTGTTGGTGGCCAATGTTAGACGTGTAACAAAGACAAGATGCTTTTCTGTTGAGCTTAAGATACAGTTCTGCTAAGAGAACTAAATGTTCCTGCAGATCATTCCTGCTACACATATCCTATTATCACACATTTTTATCTTTTTTTTTTAAAAAAATCAGGGTGATGTTGGCTTACCAGGAAACCCTGGATATCCAGGACTGACTGGCCCCAAAGGATGTAAAGGTAATGAGTTTATATAGATATGCTTTGAAAAGAGCAATATTGTTAGGATATATATGGGATAGATGGTGAAGAAACGAAGAAATTATTTTCACTTCTGTCCTGTTTTCCCATAAAACATGAATGTAATTAGAAACAAGTCTCACTTACCTGAAGGCAAAAGTTGCATTTCAATGTATTCTTTAACAGCTTGTTCCTTTAAAAGTAGGTATTACTAATTTAGAAGATACATTCTGGTTAAATTTCATAGAATCTAAAAATTCCATCAAAACCATGTATAAATCCATTCTTATGGATATGGAAAATTTGTCAAATCAAAGAAGAGAAAATGCAATCGAAGTGAACCATCATAAAATGAAAATTGCTTTGACACATGCAAACTGTATTCTCTTAGCCCCTTCTATAGCTGTTTATATCTATTAGTGACTTTTCTGGTCTTAAAAAGGTGTACAGCTTTGGGTTTGTGGATGGAAAGGGTGCTTGTATAAAATGGAAGCCATTGTACCTCAACAGGCAAGAGAGGTGACCCAACTCCTCTGCTTGGTACGCGTGGTCGGAAAGGGCCTCCAGGAGATCCAGGATTACCAGGTACCTCTGTCTCATTGAAGAAAAAAACTGGATTTAAAAAATACTTCTCTCAGTTTTCTTAGCAGAGGGAGCTCTGCTCCCTGTGCATTTTGAGCCATTCTGTAGCAATTGCTTTTTTTTTTTTCCTTAAGGACTTCGTGGATTCCCAGGGGAGAAGGGTTTACCAGGTATCCAAGGACAACCTGGAAGACCAGGATCCAAGGGTGACCCTGGATATCCAGGGCTACCTGGATTACCAGGTAATACCAAAGTTTAAAAAGCAGTGCAATGGAGTAGCTCAAAAGAGATATGGAACAAGGAAAGGCAGTTGAGGAGGAGGAGAAATCAGAGATCATATGAAGGGGGGCATTGAAAGTTATTTCTGTACCTATAGACAGCAGCAATTGTCTGCTCAATCTCAGCAAGATCCATCAGTTCTTCCTACATCCCCAAACACTTTCAGTACTGCTGTTAAGACATTGTGCTGCATAACATGGCGGGGGGAGGGGGATGGAATCAACAGTTTAATAGAGTTGCATATTCACAGGGTTGTTTTTTGGGTTTTTTTTTCACTCTCAGGAGCTGCAGGTCCTCAAGGATTGCCAGGAGAACCTGGAGAAAAAGGAAGACATGGAATCTTGGGACCCCCAGGATTGCAAGGGTTACCTGGATCCCAAGGCAGAAAAGGTAAACACTATATACAGTGCCATTCTAGTCGTAATGTGACAGTACCAGACACAAATACCCTTCTGGTAGTGAAAATGCAAAAGGCCTAACTGTGACTGTGATTTGGACTCTGTGGTCCTCAAGCTGCTAGAAAACTTAAAGTTCCCATCACCTTTGAAAGGTAACATAAATGCTACTTTGGAAAATTGGGCTACAATCTAAAATGAGTTAGGAGGAGGGTAAAAAGAGAGTCCGGCTTAGGTGGTGTAACTGACAGCAGAATTTTAGGAAACATAAAGGAATTTGTAGCAACTCAGTTGTTTCACTTCAGTTATGCTGTGTTCTACATTTTCACCATGGAGTGCCACTGTTACTCTATAAACCCAGCAGGCTGCTATGACAGCTTTGTCTTTCAAATTTGTTTTAACAAATTGTGATAACTTGAGTTGGATTTTATTGTTAGATTTCTTGTTCCATTGTTTTCTCCCAACACTGATTTTTGTGGATTTAACATAGAAGTGTTTCCTCCGAATCCTAATTTACCCTTCTCAAAATGATTGTTGTGTCTAGATTGAACATCAAATAAAGTTGTTTTTGTTGGAGAACATTATTAACTTTTACTATGTTTAGAATTGAAATTTTTAGCTATTAATACTTCATAAAGAAAGTTATCAACTCTGTATCCTGTGTCTGTTATAGTGTGCTTCATAACCAGTTCCCAAGCAGGAAGAAGATTAGTAACCCCTATACAGAAACCACAGTAAAGTAACACTTGGGGCTACAAAAAAATGGTTAGAGAGGACAATAGATCCACTTTTTCAAATTCAGCTTAAGGAAAAATTGCGAAGGTTTCTTATAAACTACTGAAAATTCAAATGAAAAATGGAAACAATTTATGATTGCTTGCAGTAAATAAGCAGTGCTGATTTAAACTGTCATAACAGATTCCCTGCTGGTGCATAATGTGCAAGAGGACATTTCAGTGTTGCAAACAATATTTGCTGAAACAAAGGCAGAGATCTGCAGTGGCAGGGATGTCTGAAAGGGGTTAAAAAAGAAAAAAAGCATTATTCTGCTGAAAAGTTCTCCATAGCTGATGGGCTCTTTCCTTCTTGTCATAAGACACTTCTTTAGTATATTGTGCAGAAGTTATCCCAAGTCCTGCACAGGAACATTACAAATTAACACACGTCCTGCACAGGGAAAAGTTCAGTCCCAAATGGCAAATCATTAGAGACTGAGTTGCCTGCTAAGCTGAGGATTCTGTGTATTGCCAGCATAGCTGAAAAAAGGTTAACACCTTTGAAACTGTGGCCAGTAATGAAGACTGACTGGTATTTGTATTCCAATTCAATTGGATATATAGATCTTGGTGCTGTTTTCAACAAGTGCTGGTGCAAGCATTAGAAATTAAGTGGATAATTCATAACTAAGTACACGGCCTCATTAGTCTCATTGGTTCTCAGTTACGTTAAAGGCTTTGTGTCTGAACTTTTAGATTTTAAAGAACTTTTAGATATAAACCAAAAAAGTTAAACATCATCTATCAAAGCATAATCCCATTTTCTCTATTACAGTAGTTTTACAAGTTAAGGGCTTAGCCTGGCAAGCCTTACTTGTGTGAGTAATCCCTGATGGGGCAAGTAATACTCAGGCCATCAGCATCATGACCTGTATGAGTAGAAGCTGAGTTAGGCTGGATACAGGAACACTGGTTCATGCTCAGGTCAGCCAATTCAGCTGTACCTAGAAATATGGGGCTATAGCAATCCAAAAATCTAGAATTACAAGTGCTGATATTATAATGGATTGTTGGCAAATGTGTCAGAAATTCCCTGGAAAGCAAGTAAACCAACCCATCAATCTTGCCTGAATGATCCAAAGATCAAAAAAGTTTTAAATGGTGGCCTGGGGGCCAAAATAAGTTAGGAGTTCATATTAATTTTAAAATACCACTGTTAAATTCCCCAAATGCAACTCTTACATGAATTTTAAAATGGAAACATGTCCAAAGCACAAGAAGGCTACTGAAAGCAGGAATGAAACTTAAAATGTCATGAACAGTTAAAGAACAGTTAATTATGGTCACAGAAGATATTACAGGTTGCATTACTAGTATCCAAAGTGGATTACACAGAGAGTATATTATCATGTTTTGCAGGTTTTCAAACAACCTTCTGGATTTTAAATTTTTCCAGACTGGTGTTTGCTACACACCATTTTATTTGTTTTTTTTTTTTTCAATTTATTCTTTATTAAATTTTAATTAAAATAATTCAACAGTTTCTGAGAACAAAGCTATATAATTGTAAGTTTTGGTGTGCCTGCTAGAGAGCTCCGTTTTTTTTATATTTATGAAATATAAATTTAAAAAAAAATTTTTTTTTCATTTTTTCTTTCTCAGATGACCCATCTTAGAACTAGGGACATTTAAATTTGGCAGGTGAAGAAGTTGATGAAGGACATATGTTTGACTCTTCCTACAGCAATTTGTCCTTGCCCAGTTTGACCAGCTTAAAAGCTTTAAAAAATATATCCATTCAGATGTGCTTAAATAGAGCAATTAATTCTCCCAAGATCTCTGCTGTGGGTATATGGCAGATTGGTGAGCTGCAGGACATGCTGGGGTTGAGCACTGGCACCCAACAGAGAACCTACATCTTCTGTGCCAGGAAGGAGACAGACACACAGATAGTTCAGACTTGTGGGAAAAAACCACTGCAACCAGACTGGAAAACCTGCAGGGCAGGGAGAGGAACTGATGTGGAAGGAAAGGAGGCAGAGATGAGCAGCAGAAGCGGAACAGGGACAGGAGTAGGCACTGATGGTATCATTCAGCTCCTGGATGATCAGTGTCCCTCTCCTGGAGCAAGAGGCATCTCAAATCTGTTTCTCTCTCTGAAACCTCTTGGAAACCTGTCACCAAATGACCCAGCAGTTTTGCCAGACCTGTTGCTATGTCCAGGTGACAGACTGCTGTCTGCCCTAAGGAAGTGTTTCTTCTCATATTTGATAGTTTGCCTATACAATTTAGGAACTATAAACTGCTGATGACATGGAGATACTTCTACCCTCCACTGCAAAAAACAAACACAACCTCAGATTAATTCAACTTTTTAAGAAACTGATAAAAAGGTGCCATCTATGGCTTTACCTATTGCATTTTATCAATTTTCTAAAACAGATTATAAAGCAAAAGTTATGTCTGAGTACCACAAATAGCCAGTGCTAGGGAACATCACTAGTGACAGAGCTGCTCTGTATAACTACCATGTGTCACCATAGGTCTCAGTTACAGATTTGTTGTCTTCAAAGACTTTGTGCTGTTCAGTTCAAAGGATATTTTTAATAGAGTGATACAAAAAAGCATAGTTTTCTGTGTGAAATCTGCAGGACCAGCAAAAGGAAACCAGGGGAAAATTTAGCCTCTTTTTGGTGCAGCTGGGTAAAATTGCATTTCTATTTTGAACAGAAGCTGTAAAGAAGTTCCAGCTTTACAGATATCTTAGGTAGTGTCTGCATTCCCATCAGTGGCCATGAAGTGGTAGCACAGCAAACTTTGGAGTAGCAAGAATATATAGCAGTAGCAGTCCAGCCACAGACAAAAGGTTCTCCATAGATTAGCCCATAATCTGCTAGCTGCAGTATGAAAATACCTAAACCATTAAAAGTTGTGCTTTCTGATTGCTTTGATGTGAAACTGTATTATGACTATTTTTAAATTTTTCACATTTGCCTTTCCAAAAAGACTGCACGGCCATGTGGTCTCATCTTCAGTTGCCAGTAATCAAACTCAGCAAATGCCCCATCCTGATCCAGTATGTGTTGTCAGATAAAAAAAAAAGGCTTGATTTTTAATAGTGACTGTAAAGGATTATTGTTGTACCCAATCATACCCATGTAACACCTCTCAGGTCTTCCTGGACTGCCTGGACTGGATGGCTTGGATGGACTTAAAGGTCAAAAGGGTTCTGCAGGAGCTCCAGGTAAAGATGAGAAATAACTGGAATAGAAAATCTTCTCCTAAATGACTGAACGTGCAAGGAGTGGTGCATGTTATTTTGACATTTGCCTTGCCCAGAAGATATGATTAAGGCTCAGACTAAACTTTCAAACAGAATCTAAAATTTGCCTTATGGCACACCTGCAGTTATTTGTGGGGAAAACTTTCAAACTTCCATTACTCACATAATATTGTTGGAACGTTTCAAGGCTGTTTATAAAATTAAAAAGTTAAGTGCAGATGACTCAAAGGAGAGCCAAGTCTCTTTTTTTTCTTTTAATATGTAAAAGATAAAACTAACAAATTAAAAGGAGACTTGTGAAATCCCAGCTCCATTTAAAGTCCGTGGGAGTTGTGCCACAAACTTAGGGAACGTGGCCTTCACTCATCTGATGTATTTGCAACTTTCAAAAGATGCTTTTGAAGCACTATTAAAAAAACAATGCTTATAATCTATCTAAAGATTGCAAATATATGCTGATAGAAAATTAAATTTAGAACCAGGCAATCAGTTCACATTTTAGGTTACAGACAATAATGACACCATATAAAATAACCCCTGAAGAAGAGCATTAAAACAAAAGGATTACTTTCTTTGAAAGTGATGAATGAGGGCCAGATTCAACAAAACTCTATCCAGCTTCCAAGAGAGAACCAGAAAAACAGCACTAGGCAACACTTGCAAGGAAGAACATCTGCAACTGGTATTTCTGTTCTGCACATCTGTATTTGTACTCGCTGTTAACTTTATGTACATAATTGTTTTCTTATAAAGGTCAGAGTGAGACAGGGCCCCCAGGATACCCCGGAGAAACTGGACCAAAAGGAGACAGAGGTGAACCTGGATGGCCTGGTATTTCTATTCCAGGCCCCCCTGGAGAAAGGGGATTCCCAGGATTTCCAGGTAAGAATAGGTCTTCTCCAAAGAGCTGCTCTGCAGAGTTGAAATTAAGCTCATACAGGCTCTTAGTCTGGTTAATATGAACATTACTCGAAAGATTCTCTCCCTAAAAACATTTCTGTTTTAACATGCTGATGTTTCCTGAGTAGAAAAACAGAGACTCCAAAATTTCTGGTTTATGTTATAGGAGAGGAAAGAATGAAAATAGAAAATTATGGACTTGAATAGGCTCAGGGAACTGCTAGGTAGGGTTGCCACTTGGGAAGAAATTCCTGAAGAAAAAGAGTGCAGAAGATCTGGCAGTCCCAGAACTACAGTAAATCTATCAACTGTTCTGATCTAAGTGCAAGATAGAACTGCTTCACAAGATTGCAGTGGTTATTTTAGAGCTTGCTTATACAGGAATTGCACACAAATGGGAAAAAGCAAGTGTCTGAGGAAGGGCCTCTGAGCAAGTGAAGAGACTGGAGCATCTGTCCTATGAGGAGAGGCTGAGGGAGGGGAAATTGCTTCAGCTCCAGAAGAGAAGGCTTAGGGGAGTTTATTGATGTGTAAGTACCTGATGGGAAGGATGTGGAGACAGTTCTTTCCTAGTGATAACCAGAGACAGGACAAGAGGTAATAGGCACAAACTGACATACAGGAGATTCTACTTAAATATAAGGAAAACTTTTATTTTCCCTGTGAAGGGAACTGAACATGGAAACAGGTTGTCTGGAGAAGTTACGAAGTGTCTGACATTGGAACTACTCAAACCCTAGAATTTGAGGCAACCTGCTCTAGCTGATCCTGCTTTGAGGGGAGGGTTGAACTAGAAAGTCTCTAGAGGCCCATTCAAGCCTCAGCAATTCTGTGATTCAAAGTGACATCAGCTTTACACTGACAGACCTTGCCACAGTCACATAACACATGGAGGAAAAATGGCAGGAGGTGAAATCTGGTGAGGTGAATTATTCTAAGATGAAGACACAATAATTTTTCTTAGTTCGGTTACTAGTTTGGGAACTGGGGGAGTCAACTGAATGGTGTTGTTGAGGAAAAAAGAGAAAGTTTAATTCTGAGATGTTTTAACACTGCTTGACATAGGACAGGCAAGGCCTCCCATGGTTGTGACCAGCTTTGACAAATAAGGGAAAGCTCACCAGAAAGTAAACAGAAGGGTGGGGTCAAAAGCAAGACTGAAGAAACTAGATTTGTTTTTTGTAGAAAAGAGAAGGCAATAGAATGCAACCCACATGTTAACAAGCTGCAACTGCTCAAAAGTGTTATGCAGAGGATGGTAACCTGCAACTCTGCCTGTCACAAGTAAGGGCATAAATGTTTTATTGTGTAAAAATCCAGATTAAAGATTAGAAAAAAAATGCATTTAAGGCTAGCAAATTCATCTTCTTCACTGAGGTTTTTAGGAATTGGTGTAACTCTCTTTTGCCAGGAACAATCAGTGAATACACGTCCTGCCCCAGGCAGAATCATTTCAGTCCTCACTCACCTTACATTGTTACTATTTCTCCCATGCTGGAATTCAGGAAAACTTGGCTACCTGTGGCAGTGTGCTAACATGTGATGATGTGTTCGTAAGGTTACACAGAGTTTATGGGGAGAATTGAAAATTTAAAACAGCAACAGATATTTTCACATTGACAAGGTGGCCTCATTAGCCTGGGGACTGGTATGTTTGGTATACAGCTGGGAGCATACATTACCTCCATGACTTCTCATGTCAGCATTCTTTTACTTATTACCTTCTGTCTGTAATCTAAAGAAAACCCAGACTTTAAAAAAAATTTTTTGTTTTAAATGTGATCCCTTAGGTAGAAGAGGACCTGTTGGACCCACTGGACCTATGGGAAGATCTCCTGATAGTGCTTCCCCTGGTCCTCCAGGGGATCAAGGATTACCTGGTTTAGATGGCATCAGAGGTATTAAAACTAAAAATACCAATTTTTATCATGTAAAAAACCCCTGAGGCTACTAGGAGTAACAAGGTTACTGTCTGTGGAACAATGTACAGAAGTGCATATGGAATCAAGAAACCCATCAATGCCTCAGTGAATACGAAGTGAACACTGGGTAGATCACCAGAGCAAGGACAAAACACAGATCTCCACACTAAGCAACACAGTAATTAACCTATAGGATATAAATATAGAGAAACAGTGTTTCAATGAAGGTACCAGTACCTTGCCACCTTCAGCTTGCACAGGAGTTAAATAACTTTGGGAACTATTCCTGTCTCTGTCTTCCTTACAAAACCTTAGACAAAGGCTAACACTAGTATTTCCAAAAACATGCAAGGGCTGTCCTACATCCTACAGAAAAAAACAAAAACCTTGAGTAAAAAAATAAAAAAAAAAACCACCAGCAGAACATGGCTATTTTTAGATGTTTATATTTTGTGCATACATTAAGAATAGAGTTCTTTTACCGTAGGTGATCCTGGGAATCCTGGTCCTCCTGGAGAGACCATCTTTTTGCAAGGAGATCCAGGTGATACTGGCATTCGAGGGGCACCAGGTAATCCTGGGCCACGAGGACAACAGGGAGCCAGAGGCCCTCCAGGGAGCCCAGGAAGAGAAGGCCCAAAGGGTATGGTCAGAGATGTTTTTAAGGTCTATGTGCATTTATGCCCAGTCCCTGTGACTGAGCCTTGTGCCCAGGGGTTTGCCGCTGGAGATGCAGCCAGGCAGAAGGCGTGGAGCCTGGACATTCCACAGAAATGGTTACCTGATTACCTACAGAAATGGTGAGGTTGGGGTAGGTGAGAGTAGAGATGGATTCATATGAGCTGCTCCAACAGCTTGTTGGAAGACACCCCTGCCAACCTAAGGCAGTAAAACATTTGATTTTGCCAGATAAGCAAACCGTGACCCCTATTAAAAGGGTCTTGAGAAACTATGGAAAATGAAGATGTGTTTGAACTAATAGAGTCTCACATCTGCCCCATATCAGTATCTTGGAGCTTTCAACAGATTCTTTAGTTTGAAAACAGAAATCTACATACTCTGCTTCTTTCACACTCTGTAGAGAAATCCCATCTACACCAATCACTTCCAATCTCTACAAAAAGAAAAGTCATAAATTATAAGTCAGATCCAGGCTAGGGAAAGAAGAAATGTGTATTTCTTTTTGTGACATAACAGAGTTGAGGACTCCCAAGCATTTTTTGTTACTCAAGCATCCAGACTTCATTTAATTTATGCTTGGCTTTATTTCCAGGTCCTATGGGGATCCATGGCCCACAGGGTCCACCTGGTGCTACAGGACAACCAGGAGACCAAGGTTTTCCAGGAAGACCTGGTCCCAGAGGTCCCCCAGGTACTTAAGAACTCAATGCTTATTGTCGTTCAACTGCACTGTGATCTTTCAATTCATATATAATCATACTAATGTTTACTTGCATGCAGATAATTTAAACAATCTCAGAAAAAGACCCCTGCAGTTGCCAACTTAACTGATTTCTCATTTGAGTAAAAATTTCTGAACTATTTATTTGTTTCTAATGTCACCTCATGTAAGTGATTTCAGTTCTCATTCCATTCTTTACTCTAATTTACATGCCTGAAACTTGCTTCCACCTGCACCACAATGGCCACAATCTGCTTTCCATTTCTCAAATCCTTCAGGTTTCATAGGTAAGTTCATGACTCTTGATTATTGTTCTTTGCATGGGAGCTCCCTGATGTATAGAAACATTCAGCTCTTATTAGAAGGCATCCTTGCCGTGGTTCTAGGAGTAGTAGGTGCTGCTAGCAGGACATAGTTGTAATATATGTTTCCCATAAACAGCACCAATGTCATGAGAATGCTCTGCTGAGCAGTCTCATGCTAGGATGTTAATTAGACTTGTGAAACATTTGTTTCTAGTTCTTATTTTTTTTTTTCTAACCAAAATCATAGCAAAAGCTTGAATCCTAACACTGGATTACTACAAACACTGAACTCTCCATCTGACTAAATGTTGATCCAAAATGCAAACAGGCAGGGAGTCCCAGTAACTTTCCATAAATAAAACATAGCTTTTTTTTTTTTTAATATTAGAGTTATTTCAAATGGTTATTATGGGCTAGATTTTTTTTGCCTGCCTCTCGATGGTTTTGCAGCAACACAATAGGCAAAATACAGCAAAATTTTCCATGTGCTAAGGTGTTTGCACTGAACTTGGGTAGGTAGACTTTAGGCTTTAACTCAAATCAGTCTGGGGCACATAAAGACTAAAGCTGTACACCAAATATGTGAAATATAGAATCACTGAATAGTTTAAGTTGGAAAAGACCTTTCAGATATCAAATCCCACCATTAACCCAGCACTGCCAAGGGCACCACTAAACCATGTCCCCAAGTGCTGCATCACTGCCCTGGGCAAAGACCACAGAGCAGCTAACACACACTTGCTAACACTGGCCTGCCACGCTGTTAATACTGTGCTAAAAGACCAAGAGTTAAATTAAAAGCAGTGGGACTCAATAATTCAAGATTTAAAAATGCTTAAGGTATACTCTGAACACCAAAATCAGCTAACATTTATGCTGACTTTTTGCATGGGAGCTATTAGCCAGTCTTCCAATTCACTTTCCCACTACACATTCCAGGTGACCCTGGTGAACCAGGAAAAGTAGATGATTCATGCCCTACAATCCCAGGGCCTCCTGGGGATGCAGGGCAAAGAGGAGAGGATGGCTCTGCAGGATTACCAGGGCCAATAGGCCACCCTGGACTCCAAGGTAAGCTCATGTTTTGAAAGCTTGGATGTTCTTTTCAGCCATTTAGAGAACAGGTAGCAAAGGGTCAGAGTGTCAGTTTCTTCTGTTTTACCCTCTCTCTTCCCCTTAAACACCTACTAACAGTCTCCAGAAACAGGTAGTGAACTGGTTACTGCTGAGGATGATGGATAAATGTAGCTGTTTGAGCCTGCCTCTGCTGCATTCCCTTTTCCTAGGCCAGGGAGGGCAAAAGCATATGGCACTGTTGAGAAAAAAGTTCTTCAAATGGTGTTTTTCCTTTTTCCCCAACAAATTATAAAGCAATGCCTCAAACCACCCAGTGGGTTAGACCTATTTGGAACATGTTTAAAATATGCATACTTTAAAATTTAGCAATAATGAATGCCATGCAGCCCTATGAAGGAAAAGCACATACTTTTTGCATTTATCTAGGCATAAAAGGTGAAGAAGGATCATATGGCCTGCCAGGTCAAGATGGGTTACCTGGGGCACCTGGACCACCAGGTGACCAAGGGAGCCGAGGAGAGCAAGGATACACTGGGCCACAAGGTAAGGATGGAGCACGACTTTGGGGGGGACATGTGTGAGCTGATGCACAGAGTCAGTTTTCTCTCTGCTCCCCAAATTCCCACATGGACACATCCACCCCTAACCTGAGATTCCATGACACCTCTTGCCCCCTCTCAGTTCCAGTACTGACAGTGACATTTGTGAATAATTTCATAACAAGACCAGTTGGAAGAAAATTTATCTCAGCATCCATTATTAAGCAGAAAGGCAGTTAACCACCCATGCTCAGACAGCTTATATCAAAAGGCATGCATGTCTGAGCCAGGGCTAATGGGGCAACTGTCTGGCAGTAATTAAAATTGTATTTTAACTGTGACTGCTCTCTAATAAATTACGGGTTTAATACACATGTGAGGAAGGGGCATCGACTGTTACTGCAGGGATTCAAATTCAGTCCAGACGTTCTGTTCATCCCAGTGAGTAAGTCTGGGAAATCATTGCCCACTTCAGTTTATTTCTTAATCCACACAGCACAGGACAGAGGCACAATAGAAAAGCCAAATGCCAAGCACTCAGTGGCAATCTAGTTCATTTCTCTCCCAGAAGAAGGATAACACAAGTCTACTTGTGTCTTTATTGCCCATGACAGCCTTGAAGTTGTATTATATCCACCTGGGAACTCCTTACTGAAAATTTAACACACAGCTTGTATGAATTTTTACTGTATGTAATACAAGTAAATGTCTTTTACCTTTTTCCAAGGTCCACCTGGCCAGACTGGTGACCCAGGACAACCAGGACCCCATATTAGATCTGCAAGTGGATTCTTGCTTGTCCTTCACAGTCAGTCAGACAGAGAACCACTGTGCCCACAGGGGATGCCAAAGTTATGGACTGGCTATAGTCTGCTGTACCTGGAAGGACAAGAGAAAGCCCATAATCAAGATCTTGGTATGTACTGTACATAAGTGCTCTTCAGCTAAGGGGCAATATGGTGTTATCAATACAATAGAAGCCAAGCCCCATGGACCAAGCTATAGAACCATCAGTTACTTATTTTCTACAGACTCAAAACTAATTTACACTGATGAGAATGAACTTGGTTATGCTGCCCTATTTATCACCATTTAAAATGTCTTTCTGCTGCTATGCAATCAAATGAAAAATTATTTCAATCTCTTAACTAATTTTGACTTGAAGTTGGAGAGTGGTTTATTTCATTTATCCCAGCTCATTTTAGGCTGTCTGTGAAGTCACTGGAGAGATTTTCTTAGGTCAGAAATCTCATTTGGCCACTCTGAAATAACTCCCTGGAGGATATGCTCCTTTTTTACTGTAGACACAGCTTGGGAAAAAGAGGTGGTTAAGTCGGGTAGGTACAGTTGGGCAGTATAAGTAAGCTTTACAAGTAAATTATGCATCATGTGTGCAGCTGAATCCTGTGCTTTTAAGAGTCAGAAGCTAATGTTTTTTGGAAAAGCCAAAGCCAAATTTCTCCCAGAGAGAGCTCCTTTTGGTGCCTCGGGTCATTTCTTCTCTGTCTCGTACAATTCTGACTAAAATTAGATGTTTAAATAAGCTGCCTTGCAGCTTGAGGAACTGATTGGTGGTAATTTGGACAGAAAAAGTTTCCTAAATTCTTGTTGACTTGTTATACAAGAGGCAGAGAAATCTCCAAGGAGGAAAGATCAAGGACCTAATAAGCTGAACAAAAAAGAAGTGTTTAAAAGAGCAATAAAAAGAGCTATTTTTAGAATAGCAGGGATGTTTTAGAATGTTTTCACTACTGTGTGTTTGGCATTCCCCAGGAGAGCCAGTTACGAACAGAATGCCTCATAACAGCAGTGAAAATAAGATTCAAAGAGAACAGAGTCCTTGTCTCCTGTGTGATTTTGCAGGCATTTTCTCTACTCAGGCTGCTCCACATCCTTCATTAGTACTGGAATGGAATGTTATCAGTGATAAACAAAACTGGCTTCTGCACAGAAATGTCATGTGTTTTTAATGAAGGTGTTTGGGTTTGGGGGCATTACAAAAATAACACTTCGCACACCAAGTTTAAGGCAGAATTTTGTGCAGTGATTATTGCTTACTAAATAAACCATCATGGAACTGTTCTAAATTCAGTTCTGGAAGAAGTTCACCTCAGAAGTATGCACTGGTCACTTCTTGGTTCCCACTGATGTCTGCCTGATGAGAATTTTGCAGGATTGGCTCTGCAAAATCCCTCAATCCTTTTATTTCACTTTGGGAGTCTGTGAAACCTTTCCGGAAGGCAGTAGGACAGCTGCTGAGATTTCAGCTTGATGCACTGCTACCAACGGCTTGTCACACTTCACAAACATTTTTCTATTTATCAGCACTGTCGTTTGGTTTCTCACTGCTCCTAGTGAGTTTGTAAATAGCTGATCTCCTTTTAAACCAGCCGCCACCTCTTGCCTAATTTATTTTTCAGTGTTGGCACAGCTAAGAAATTTGTTATCATAACTGTTTCCCATGGTGACAAACTACATCATGTTTAAATATCAGATTGACACAATTAAATATTACTGGTCAAAGGACGATACTTACTGGTAAAAGGTCTCTGTTTTTCACGCAGCCATTTTGATAAAGGGCTTGGGATGTTTAACATCTGTGTATTACCTAAATCCTGCTAAGACACATAGTTTTGCAGCAACATGGGCCAGAGTACTATTTTCAACTTACCTAGAAAGCGGAGTAATTGGCATCACTTGTTGTTATTTCCAGGTCTGGCTGGATCCTGCCTCCCTGTGTTCAGTACCATGCCCTTTGCTTACTGCAACATCAACCAAGTGTGTTACTACGCCAGCCGCAATGACAAGTCCTACTGGCTGTCCAGCGCTGCCCCCCTGCCCATGGCGCCGCTGGCCGAGGAGGACATCCAGCCCTACATCAGCAGATGTGCTGTCTGCGAGGCCCCGGCACAGGCAGTGGCCCTGCACAGCCAGGACCAGTCCATTCCTCCCTGCCCACTGAACTGGAGGAGCCTTTGGATAGGATACTCTTTTTTGATGGTGAGAAAGTGGGTGCATGATTACATACATAGATTTCTTTCATCCAACTTTGGTATTCTAAAGGTCCGAGAATTTTTAGCTCTGAAAAGTAAATTATCCAATGGCTAGCAAACATTAAAGAGGAAAATTCACAAGAAACAAGACAAAGGTTAGTTCCAATTTGCAGAACCTGTCTGTAACTACATCTACTGTACTGAGAGCCTTAAGATACACATTTCTTAAAATTACAAAGGTTTTTGCCTCCTTATCTGCAATAAAAAATGGGATTTTCATGTACAAAGACATAATTTTCAGAACTAGAACTCCAGGTCTTTTTAATGCCATCCTCAAGTTACATTTGCAGCAGTTTGGATAATGGCATTGCTCAGAATCAACCCAGACGTCTCCTTCCTTCAGTTCAATAAATACCAGAAAAATAAGTGAGCTGGCTGTAGACTTTGAGATTAATTTATTTTCTCCAGCAAAATAAGCTTACTCCAATTTAAGATTACAAAAACTAGCACAGTTAAAAGCAAGTAGTAAAAAGACAGACGAACATAATTTACCTATTTTTCATGCACAGTTACCAAGTTCTCTCTTTGTTGTTTGCAGCACACTGGATCTGGTGACCAGGGTGGTGGACAGTCCCTTATGTCACCTGGAAGCTGCCTGGAAGACTTCAGATCAGCACCATTCATTGAGTGCCAGGGCCAGCGGGGAACGTGTCAGTTCTTTGCTAATGAATACAGCTTCTGGCTGACCACTGTGATGCCTGAGCTGCAGTTTGCACCAGCTCCCCTATCAGGGACTCTTAAAGAAGGACAAGAGCAGAGGAAAAAAATCAGTAGATGCCAGGTATGCCTGAAGTATGGCTAAGAAGCAAACCAAAACCAGGCAGCTAGAGAGAGAGGCTTGAGAGAGGATGAGCAACATGCTAGAGGTTTAAACAGCAGCTCACCTTTGAATGTGTGTGGAACTGTGCAGCACTGTTCTTTGTTGGAATGGATATATGAGAGTGAAAGAGGAGGGATCTGTTGAGCCTCATCCACCCCATGAATACACATCTACAGGCAGTAAAACCTCGTGTAAAAGAATTAAGATGAAACTCTGTCACATTGGAGTCCACTGCTGTAATGTACAGGGAACAAGGCAAGCTTGGAGGATTTGAGTCAAGCTGGGAATATCAAGGATACCACACCTGCTGTGCAAGAGAATGGACTTCCTGTTAGAAATGGCATTTACAGCAGGCAGAGTATGTGCATTTATATGGCATATTATAAATATTTATCCATATCAATAGAAATGTGCGAACATACAAATGTCAAAGCCCTGTAGCTGAATTTCCCAAGCTAAAGAAACTTTGCACTTGCTGTTTCTGAGGGAAGGGAAAAATGTAATTGCTAAAAAATAATCTAATAATAAAACCAATGAAGATCAAAGTCTTTTACCACTGCAGTAATGAACCAGACTGTGAAAAAACTGTTAACTGGGCCTTCATAAGCAACAAAAAGCTGCAAATCCATTTAATAGCAGTTTATGTAAGAAAATAAAATTAGCTGAGATAAAAAAATCCTTAAAAACCTGTATTTATATTTACAATAATTTCTAAGAGCAGTTACATTAAATTATTAAACTCTAACCAAGTTGCTTAAGAAAAAAAACAATTTCTAATATTAATTGAAAAGAAACAGTGACATGGTGATAAAATGGGTGAATGTATCTGAGTGATGAACATAAAAAGTGTTAGGACAATAAATTGTGTTCATTTTTGCTTCTTTGTTTGTAAATACACCACCAAAAAAAGAACCATCACCATTAAGATCCTTATGGAATGATAGCTCTGAAGATGCTTTTTATTTTTTTAAAACACTGATTGTAAAAATGTTCATATCCTAAAGCACTAATCACATTTTGAAAAAGTGAAAACACATTTGTACCTCCGTCATTCAGCTGTAAAACCAGAACTATTTAATCGTTCTATATCATGGGGAAACATCTGAAAACACAAACTGCAAATGGAGAATCTGTCATGTGCAGAAGGGCCACAAATGTTCCTTTAACCGGTTAAATAAGCTGTATTTTACTAGAAGGGAATCAGATGCTTTTCCCAGCAATTTTCATTTCAATTTGTATTCACTGAGGTGCCCCCAGCAAAAGGATTTTCAAGGAAACTGCCATCCTCATTCAAGGGTCCTAATTCAAAGCAAACTCCCTCTGAAGCCATCACGAGTACAACAGGCTGATCAGCCAATTTAAAAGCTGGATACACAAACTCAAAGAGCAGGAAAGACAGACATTCCAGTCTCAGCCAGAGGAAAATAAAACAGTCAGAGGATAAGTCCAGTCGCGTGTAAATACATCTGACTGTGCAACTTCCTTCTGACACAACCAGACAGACCTCTCTGATGTGCTGTGCTGACATGGTGGTCAACTGACTCTGCCCTATCACCTGAGCAAGGGTCAGGAGCCTCGCCGGGGCATGTGCCATCCTCACCTGGGTCAGGGAACATTTCCCTCTGGTCCCAGTGCCTGCTGGGACAGGGCACACCTTGGGTCACTCCCGAGTGATCCTGGCTGCACGTGTCAGATGTGACACCACACTGCTGGGGAGGGGCCAATCCCTTCCATTGACCCGTATGCAGGAATTCCATTCCCTCCTGATTCAGGCAGCATCCCAAGAGCAGGGGAGAGCAGCTCTCCAGGCTGACATAAACTCCAAAGTCTCGACTCTGTGAGGTGCTGAGCAGCTCAGGAGATTCCTGTGGAAAGAAAGCAGTGGGTGGAGAAGAGCACCAGTGCTTAGGTCACCTGTTCTCCAAGATGTGCAAACTGGGTTTCCAAAAAGGCCTCAGCTAAAGCCCCACAGGGCAGGGAGCTGCTGTTCACAGTCACAGGAACAAACACCAGTGGCTCCAGTGATAGCCCCATCTGAGGGGATTTCAGTGAGTCCACACTGAGCTCTCTCGTTTGTGAGCCGTACCTGACAGTGCTCACCAGGTGCCCCATCACTCATTTGCAGTCTCTTTTTGGGTGAGAAACTCAGGAGAGGGGCTGTGGCTTTGCTGGAAAGCAAAGTGGGGCTTTTGGTAGGAATTGCACTGAGGTAAGCAATAAACAAAACCTTATATACTGTGTTACTGCAAACTTGGTCATAAAGACAAGTTAAAGGTAAGGGAGTAAAACAGGTTCACTAAACTTGAATAACTGCACAGAGACTCTTAAAAAAGTTAACAAAACACCTCACCAATAATTGAAATAGGCAATTTCACAGCATTTTAACATGTTGCTCTTTTGTTTGCTTTAAAACCATCCCACAAATCAGTCATATTTCTGCATCATTTTGATGCAGAGTTTTTGCACCTGTGCCAGTTCCCTTTTCCTATGGTCTATAAGAACATATAGAGGACAAGTACCTTCGAGCTACTACAGATAGGTCAGTAAGTGTTTCTTAAGTGTGTAAATTCCTGTTCCATGCTCAGCTAACTCCATAAGGCATTTGTCAGAAATATTGTACTAATTTAAAATGAAATTGCAGATAAATTGCTTAATATTACACAGCAAGTAAACAGATCAAAGTATAAAGCAGCAGATGCTTTAACTCTGCAATCATTTGTCCAGTGACAACTAAGTTCCCTAAATTATTCATAGGGAACCTATTTATGAAATTAAGTGTGAAAAGGCATAGCTGAAACTGTTAAGAGTAAAAATACTCCTAAAAGCAATGGCCTTTTGCTAGTCCTTGAAGTCCAAATTACCCTTACTATGGTATTCTAGAGTTTGGATCTTTTGTAGGCCTGGTGAAGAAGTGAATTTTATCCTCAACAGCAGGCAGTATATTAACAGCAACACAGAAAATGGCTACACTTGGATGTCACAGGAATTGGAACCATTTGGGGTGAACTGCCCAGGAATTTTATTCAGAACAAGTGATTTCCATTGAGGAGATTTGCTTGCCCATTCCCCTGGCAATCCATGGCCAGGACACAGGGATGGCCCTGGCTCTAACTCAGGGCACATTGTCAGGGCAGGTGGTAAATTCTTGTCCCTCACATCCCTGTCCATCAGGATTTCTAGAGGGTAACAAGTGGAAGAAAAACACTGCATGGCCTGAACCCTGATCTGCTCACAGGGAATGTGGCCATTTTTGCCTCATTTGGTATTTTTCATTACAAGTAAGGAAATGCACAAGCCCAATACTAAAAACATCTCTTGAATGTCATCTTCTGGTGCATACAGTGCATGCCAAAAGGGAGAGATTAAGGCAGAACTTAAAACAGGTATCACCCATTTTGTCATAATGGTGCTATACTGTAAAAACGGTATTTTTAAAGAGTACTTCAAATTCATCTGTGTACAGCAGAGCTTCTGGATTTGGAGTCCACAATCCACAGACGAAGAACAGAATGAGAGGATAGCAAAGATGCTTCAGCCCCAGACAGAGGTGGTGCTTGGCTGGGCCTGTGAGCTGACACAGGCTCCTACAGAAGCAGAGCAGGGGCCACAGCCAGGCCTTGCTGCGCCAGGCCCCTGCTTGTCCTGTGCTGCCACCTCAGCAACATCCCCTGCCTGGGAGCTGCTGACCTCCTGTGGAGAGCTGGCCCTGGCTGGCAGCCACACATCTGTCCAGCTGCTTCACCCCTCAGCAGGACAGGAGAGAAAACAGGAGGAAAAGAGCAAGAAACTCACTGGCCAGAATATAATTACTTGTTTAGCCCCCAACTTACCAAGTACTGTTGGGGGCTAAACAGACTCAGCTCAGGGAATTTAATTTATTATTTTGGGGAAAAAGTTGTCAATCCTTAACATACCTTTCCTCCACTTTTCTGAGGGTCAGCTCACTCGAGGCCCTGCTCTGCTCCCTTGTTACCACAGCAAGTGCCAGTGGTCCCTTCAGGGAGGCAGGGGGTAGCCAGAAGCTTCTGGGGGCCGGTGTTGTTCCAGGTACAAAGTGGCTTCTCTGTGCTGCACCTTCCTTCTCACTTTCCCTGCACTCTGACATTGTTCCTCTGTGGGCTGCAGCCTGTTTGTGGGAATACCTGCACGAGCATGGGTCATTCCCAAAATCACATAATTATGTGCAACCAGTTTAAGCAAAACTGGTCCAGGGATTCTTCCTGAGTAAAGTCTTAACCAAAAACCTCTTTCCTGCTTTGGCTGGTTCATAAGCACCAGAGGAAAACAAAAGTAACAAAACAGTCAAAACCCAGAATTATTACAGTCCATAATTTTTTTGCCTGTATTTACAGCAAAGTAAGCAAACCTTTTATCCATTAACCCAGGCAGCTCACTTGTTTGAAAAGGATCCCCCTTTTAAAGCAGAGCAGACTGAATGTGCTCTGCGTCCCACCTGCTCCAGGCACACAGAGCCAGCCTGCAGGGACTGTGCCAGCACAGCGTGTGGGGCCACACCAGCAGCCCTCAGCAATGCTCTGACTTGTACCACATCCAAATTCAGAACACAAACCACAGCCATCTGTGAGTTTGTTTCTGTTATTCCACATGGCCACTTCAGACCCATGTCCCAGACTGACTCCCAGCCTTTCCAGGGCTCACAAGCAATCCTTAAGTCACTTGTAACTCCACTCAGTGGCCATACACAGACAAATGCTGCACAGATGAGCACTTCTGTCCTAAGGCTTGACTTGCATTAGAACTGTCTGAGCAAGATAGAAAACACCCATTCAAGACCATGGGAAGGATCTGTAATGGGGAACAGTTGCTTGCAAGAAAAAGGATCTCTCTAAAGCCAGCTGTGAGTAGCAGCAGTCAGGCAAGGACAGAGCCCATTAGTCTTCAAAACAATAAAAAAATTCTGACAGCTCCAGTAAGAACTTTCCAGCAGGTGAAACAATTGCTTCATCA
This sequence comes from Rhipidura dahli, assembly GCA_013399225.1. Classification (NCBI taxonomy): domain Eukaryota; kingdom Metazoa; phylum Chordata; class Aves; order Passeriformes; family Rhipiduridae; genus Rhipidura; species Rhipidura dahli. The sequence continues at coordinate 316,631 of VXAC01003306.1, read as the reverse complement.
AACTGGGGATCTATTTCATGACTAGATCTGATTTCAGAAATCAGCATTCTAAACTGACCAAACAACAAAAGCAGCTGCTGAAACTCTGCCCACCTGAACCATCTGGAAAACTAGCCAGGTGAAGAAAAAAAATCCCCATCAGCACTCCAACAGATGCTGCTCCATATTCATATTTAACAGCTTTACCCTTTCCTAGTCACTTCATCCAGATGTTCCAGAAGGTACTGGAAGTTCAATTAGAGGCGATATTTTCTAAGTACAAAGTAAAAACAACTCCATATTTATCACTGAACGTGTTCAACAAACCCAGTTCCTCCTTTTAAGGCAGCTCACAGCACAGCTCACCTTGTGCCTGACCACACATTGCCCCACAGCTTCACAAAAGAAGACAGGCTTGAGCTTCATGAGGTTTGAAATTCCACATATTTAAATGTTTTCCACAGATTCACTGAAATAGAAATGCCAAACACGTGAGACAAAATCCTAACCAAGTCCTAAAGGAGGACCTGCAGTAAGGTACCACCCTACAGACTCTCTGTAGTGTCTGTAGTGGAGTGGGGTACTCCTGGCTGGTTTACAGCAAGACTTGGAAGGAAGCACTCAAGTCCCAAACTGACATCAGGTTCAGCTTGGCAAAACAAAGTTTCAGTACACAGGAAAACAAGATCTTTTCCTGAATTTAGTCTTCCATGCACTGATGACAAACACCACTCCTAAGGAGTGCTTTCAATAAAGTTTCTCATAGGCAGAAATCAATTAAATTGTGATGAGAAGTAAAAAAGTTAAAAATGGTTATTCTGAGGGAGTTATAGCTGTAGTCTGTTAGACTCTGCACATTGGATTTTAAAAACTACAAATTAGTATATTAGAAGGTTTTAATTCTATTGTGCCTAAACATTTAAGATCCATGTGAAAAAGTGAAATAGATGTAAAAAATGGTACCAGATGTTACAGAACTTTTGGCCACAGACAGGTTGTATCTCTGCATAAATGATGGCACAACAGCCTTCTCAGCTGCAGAACTTGATATGTGAATAGTTTATAATTTTTAGAAGTCAGCAGAAAGGTCATTCAATACTCACTAATATTGTATGGATTTAGGGCCATTCTTTCATTTGTTACATGGGTAAGGAAGGAAAACAGACTCCAGAAGTGGCTGCACACCAATCTCTTAAATGATCCCTGCAAAGAATAGTTTGGTGAAGGACCAAGGACCTAATCTAACATTCTGCACCAAGGCAAGCACATTTACTGCTGACCTGCCCAACAGCCCTGAAGGGGTACTTGTTTAACCTGCTCCAAAGAGACAGAAGGAAATTCTGGAGTATCTCTAGGTTATTAGGGAAGTTCACTATCCACATGTTCAAAAATCTTTTGCTTGCACTCCTTTTCCTGCAAATTAGGCCAATTTCTGCTTGTAAATAGACAAGAGAGATGAGTTTACCACTGTTCTTATGCAGCAGAATAATGCTGTCATCTGTATCACTGATCTGCTCTTCTACTAACTCAGTTACACTGCCAATCTCAGCATATCATATAAACAAAAATGCCCAAACCATATTAGATTTGCGTGAAAAACTGCCTTTCTCCAGTTTTCCCAGCTCCTGAAAAAGTAAATGGATATCAGTATTTATTGTAAGACTTTTTAGAAAGCTTGACACTCCTTTATAAACAGCTCCTACGACTGAAAGCTCAGAAGTGTTAATATTTTCTTGCCTTCTGAAATCTGGTAACAAATAAGAAATAACTTTTTTTTTTTATATATAGGGAACAATGAGAAGCTTATTATAAAGTCATACAATGCTTCTGTCCTTCACGTCTGCACACTCCAGAAGCTACAGCACAAACACGAGGATCTGCTCGCCAGCTGTTGTGGGGAAGCATGATCCACACTCAAGTCACTCAGTGCTGAACCAGAATAGGTACAGTTCCCCAGCCAGGGAATCAGAGGGAAAATGAACTGCAACGACCACTCCCATCCCTTCTCAACAGCAGGAAGGGCAGCTGGACCCAGACTCTCCCAAGCCATCCATTCCTGGTGTCACTCACCTGGTGTCCTGCTGTGCCATCTCCACAGTCACACCTCTGGAGTGCAGCTCTGGAGACAGACAGCAGATTCAAAGGTTCAGCATTTCTCTATTATTGTATCAACAGCATATGTACACTTGGCACCCAGGAGTATCATAATTAGACAGAGCAAGGGATGGCCAGAGAAAGTTACTTTAGTCCTGCAGGATAAAAAAAATGGCAAAACTACCCTGAAGTGGCCAGTCCCTTTGCTATTTCCTACTACACCCTTTACATCTATACAAATACTGTTTTCTGGGTATTTTAAGGGGAATTTTGTCCCCTTAGGAGAAGTGGTGCTGACAGGGGAAACAGCACACAGACACAAAACCACAGAATTTGCCTGTGCTTAAAGACAAGATGAAAGAGGGAAAAGAATTTTAAAAGCTAAACACAGTTCTTTCATCACATCTTAATTCTGGGCTGTGAAAAACCCTTATTTATTAACAGTAATATGTTAGGCCATTCAACCATTAAATTTCAAGAATGTGCCCATTAACAAGTCTGCTGATTAGGATTAATTAGGGAGTGGAATTTCTTACATGGTACCTGATCACAAAGTTTAGAGGACGTACAAAAAACTCTCAAGAAATCACAGCTCCTACAACAAAGGAACAAAAGGCCAGATGCTGAAATATTTTATACAAAGCTAAGTTTCTTAAAGAGCCCTTACTTGAGGGAGTCAGGCAGTGACCAGGGCCAGAGAATAAGCAAGGTCCAACACCCACCTGGGTAAGTGCCCTTTATTTTCCTCCTTGAAGAGACCAAGTACAACAGAGCACATTGGGGATTCATCCAGCACATCTGCCCACAGCAGTGCTCTGACACCGACACTGATGGGGGCTTTAACTGCAAAAATCCTGCTACGGACTCACAGAATCATTTGGGTTGGAAGGGACCTTTAGAGGCCATCCAGTCCAACCCACCTGCAACAAGCACGTGTTAATAAATCTTTCAAATACTCTAAGCATCAGAATTTTCAATAATCAACTCCAAAACTTTTCCTAAATTAAAAAGAAACAAAGTTAGGCCCAATACAATCAATCTGCCCCCTTGGTATCACAAGTCTTCATTTCTAACAACATGGCAGAAATGGTCATTTAAAATATACACCTTATTAATTACTACAATTAAAACCAAACAGCTTTAAATGTTAAAAAAATATTTATTTCAATTCTGTATACAAAAAATGTCGAAACAACTGAACATTTATTAGTACTGACAATTTTTGCAAATATTAAATGGCATGTATTTCTAAACTCACTTTACACAAATAAGTGCTTATAGAACTGTAATCAGGTTTTTGATTTTCCTTAAGTATCTTTTTTCACCTGACTAGCAGCTCACCCAGTGCTTTTAAATAAGTAAAATATCAGAGCTTAACACACACAGTATTTTACACTGCAATTTTTGATCAGAGCATTAAATGATTTCTGAGGCACCAATGCTACATCCTTCTCATTTACATCCAATTATTACCTGCTAAGAAAAATATGCAGGTTCTTGAGACTTATTTTCAGTGTACATAAAATGCTGGCCTTCTATAAAAGTGTCTGCTGTTTTATTTTACAGCTATTGCATATACACAAAATCAACCAAGCCAAATAACACACCAGAAATCAGTATTCTGTCTGTACCTGAAGCCCCAATGCAGTTGTGTCTGCTGGGTCCCAAAACCCTGAGCCCAAAGTCTGCATTCTGATATTGTGCTTTTCCCAGCAAACAAGAGCTTCCCCTACATACATTAGCCACAAACAGAAAAGGGAGATACTATTTATTTAAAGAACACAGTAAAAAATTTCCTTTCAGGATATTTTTCTATATTAAAAATACAGCATTGTTTTTTATATTCAAAAGATAAGCTCATAGAAAAGTAGACTTCATAAAGCACAGGCTGGTGAACCCTTAAACTGATCATCCTAATATTTTATCAGTGATGATGTGGAGATTCCAACAGGACTGTGTCAAAAGCCAATAACCAAATTATTCTTCTACAATCACACTTCTCCAAGACTGCAAGTTTTAGAGGAACATCCCCAAACTCTTTCATTCTGAGGATAAAAGGCCTGAACAAGGAGTGATTTTTCAGGACGATACTGGAACCAAACCCCTCGAGGTTCATGAGTTAACATTAACAGGCAGCAGTGCCACAGACAGGACAGCCCTGTGTGGAGGGTGTGCCCAGAGGGACAACTGAGCTCTCAAGTCTCCTCTCAACTCCTCTGGTTGGGTAAGAAAATTCTAGAAAATGAAGAATTCAAGGTAGTGTGTATTAAGGCATGATCTCCACAAGTCTACAGACTGTCAGATCTGATATTGGTCTTCAAACAAGATAAATATTAAGAAATAGTGGAATATTTAAAGCTGCATGAACAGCATATACAAAATAAAATTTCCAAGCTGTCTTTGAAGGGGAAATAGATGCTTTAAAAAAGCATATTACTAAATATATATATATGCTTGGTATGGCACAGCCACCTACCTTTACACAAAACTCCCCACAAATTATTTCAGCTCTGTAAAGGGCAGCAGTTTTTGATTTAAAACATAAATATTAAGAAGGCTTTAGGAAATCATAAGTAGTTTTATCACATCCAAGCTCTAGATAATATGGTGTGAGGATGACTGCAACACTGACATTTGTATTAAATAATTCTTTGGTAAGGACAGCAGGGAAAGGATAGCTGCAACTATTTGTCACACAGTTTGGAAGACTGCTCAAAAGCTTAAGCATAGACTCATGTGACCCAGCCACTGTCATCAAAGCAATCTTTTCAAGTGCCATTTCACATGGCAATCCCAAAAAATGACCTGGTCATCATAGATAACTGAGAAAGGTTTGTAAGGAACAATTGCATAGTTTTAAAGTTACATAAAAAATGCAACATTTCCATTGCAATGGATGAAGAAAACCTCTTGTCTGAGAACAATCAGCAGTCAAGAAGCCAAGGAATTCTTAAAGCTATATAAAATAATTTAAGGAAAAAAGACAGTTTGGTAAAATCATCAGTCTTCTTCCATTTAAGGTGCATTAAGATGGGGACAGCCAAAGATCATATTTTGATTTTTATTTCACATTTCTTATTCAAGTTCCAACTTTGAGTCTGAACTCACAAAATCCTCTGCAGTTTTGCAACAAGTAGTAAAAATAATGGAAGAAAGATTACAAATTATTCTGAAAATTACAGATTACAAATAAATCTGTAAATATTTTGGTAAGTCTGAATAGCACTTTATGATTTACATCAACACCTGCCAACTTCATCGCCTGTCAAACCTACGCAGCCTTTGCCTTCTTATTTCCTCTTCTGAGTGCTCAGGTGGGAACCAAAACCCATAAGGTCGCCGCTCATTATTGTGTGTTCTTCCACCCAAATCTACAAGACACAATGAAAAACAACTGTTATTTTGTTCTGTAATAGGAGAAAAATGCACATATATCCTGTAAGCCAAAGCATCACAACAGAAAGGAGACAGGGAATTGAATGTTTTCAATTCTGATGGTTTCAAGGCAATTACAACTTCCAGAAAGTGCTCTCAGTCAAATAAAAACCAAAACCAGAAAACCCCTCCAAACAATAAAGCTACCACCACCCAAAAAACCACCCCAATCCAACAACAAAACCAAACCAAACAAGAAACCACAACCAAAAGAACATCTAACAAGTATTAACCCATTAATAATAACAACTCTTAACAAGCATTCACATATTTCACAATCTCTACTTTACACAGTAAACTCCAGAATGTTAAAACTATTTCAGTGTCCTCAGCAGTTACTTCTGGCAAAAGCAGCTTTTGTGTTTGCTTTTAGCACCGAGTCCAACATGTGCAGACCCACAGCAGATGCACACAGAGCTCCCACCCCCATCTGGCAGCAGTTTCACAAGGGAAGGACACGTGGCAGCCCAAGCATACAAACTGTAAGTAAAATAATCTGAGCAGCAAGAGCACACCAAGCCCTACAGTTCTGTGCCCTGGCACTCCAACAGGAGCCAGGACAGGCTATTCCAGCAGCTCTGCAGAATTCACATCAAGTCACCCAGCAAAGAAACAATGCAAGGCTTGGTTACACACACCAGCTCAGCTGAGGGGCAAAAAGCACAGTCTGCCTTCTGAGCAGAATTACAGTGTTAAGGATAAGCAAATTAGCTTTAAAGATAACAAAACAATTGGCAATAAAGACTTTGTAAAAATCAGCATTTCTTAAACTTTCGCCTCCCCACACATTCAAAACTGCGTTGTAACGCTGTAGTTTAATAATTTATTCTTAAACCATCATAATTAAACTGCCTGCATTTTCTAAAAAATAGTTTTCAGTAGTGAAATTGTTAATTAAACATCAAGGCTTCTCATTAAAACTTTTATTTTTCTATACAGAATCCCAGATTAATTTTTATTTAAGAAAACAGATACTGTTTACACAGTTAAGACAAGTCCTTGCAGAGTCCCCATAAAACATGTTTATCACTTCAAATAAACATGTGCCTTAATAATCACTAGGAACAGAATGAGGTGTTATAAAAAAATGAAAAATGCTCTTTTATATGTTGACCCAAAAATAAAAGGCTAGACAATATATTTTGATAAGCTTTATGTTCAAGAAAATATTTTATTTTACATCAAACAGTATGAACAGCAAAATCTGGATGTTTTAAATGCATGTATTTGTATCTGCATGTAGATATTTAAATTATCCTGTTACCTAAAATAGTTCTCTGACACCTTTTTTTCTCTTAATTACAGCAGAAATATTAATAAAATAACACCTTTATCTTATCAAAATATTTATAAGTCACAGTGTTTAGAAGTGGTAATTAGGCCAATGCTACTACTGAAACACCACCTGATGTGTGTGCAAAAAATAAACACAGGCTTTTCAACACATCAGCAAAAAAAAAAAAAAAATAGAGACTAAGGGAGTCTAAGATTGTATTTAAAGGATATTGAAAACTGCAACAACACCAGATGACAGACAAACCCCAAAGGATATAGTACAACAAACTTAGAACAAAACATTAGCCCTTCCATTGCATATTTTACAATTAATTTTATGTGAACTAGAACCATGTTCTGTGAATGCAGAAGACTGAGACCCCATCCTGTCACTCTGTGCAGGCATTTCTTTTGTTACTAAAGTTCACAATTAAAGCACTTTGGACCAAAACAAGTAAATCACTCTAATTGCAACAGATGTTACTAAACCTGTATTAAAGCAATGCCACAGAAGTGTTACATCAAACATTCTCACTTGATTTTTCCTCTCCTCTGAAGTTATGAGCTTATTTTTAGGTTAGATAATAGGATTTGCAAGACAATTTCTGTAAAGAATATTTCAAGTTACCAAACTGTGGAAGTCCCACTAGTGGAAATATACAATTAGGTCCGATGCTGCCAGATAAGAGGAGTGTAGCAAATAAATAGCAGAGGTATTACAAAGCAGTATGCCTGTATTTCTTTTTCATGCCAGCTTTAGTTGTGTGAAAGAAGAATCTAGAATATTTCAGTTGAATAGCTTACCATTTTCAGTATCACCATCTGTCCTGGCACTAGTGAATGTGGTATTCATACAAAAACCAAACCATACAAACACTTAAATACCCATACAAAGAACAGACACGTCTCATTTCCGAAAAAGCCTCTTACTTTTGCAGAGGCTTTGCTGTTGAAGATAATCAAAGGCAGCAGTAATCTCTTTTGAATCCAACAAGTACCATACAGCTAACCATAACAGAGCTCTGATCTGGATATGTCATAACAACTTCCAACACTTGCTTGGTTTTCATGTATACCCGTTCTATATAAATTCTCTCTTCCATAAATAGCATAGCCCTGCTAACTATGTTATAACAACAAAATATAATTAAAGTTCATTAACCCATACACTTGGGTGTGCTACAGATATCATACAGTGTGCTACATCGCACAACAGACTTGACTTGCTTTTTAATGCTATAAACACCAAGGTTTAAAGTGTTCTGTTTGAGAAAAGGGGAGTTCTCTTAGTTTATGAACATCCAAATATTTTTTATCCCAAGGATGGAAGGGACCAACAAGGTTGGAAAAGACCTCTGAGATCATCAAGTCCAACCTATGGCCTAACACTACCTTGTCAAGCAGACCCCAGCACTAAGTGCTATGTCCAGTCTTTTCTTAAACACCTCCAAGGATGGTGGCTGCACAGCCTCCCTGGACAGCTCATTCCAACCAGGTATTTTTGATGCATTTGGAATTAGAAGCAGCAAACTGGAGGGCAGCAAGAAGCAAGAGCCAAAAGCCCAGTCCTGCTTTACTCATTTCATCTCTTCCAGCCAATCAGCAGTCAAGTCTTTAGGTTTAATTAAACTCTCTTATGATTTACTGAGTTGTACAGAAAATTCTGTAGGAAAGGCAGTGCAGATATTTTTTCCTCCCTTCATACTTTAGAAGAACCAGAAGGCTTCCAGAAAGAGATGAGACACAAAACACAGCAACTTTATCACTGTTTTGTGTTTCACTAGAAGTCAGACAGAAACTACAACTGAATACGAACTAGAAAATGGCAGAACTGCTTTTATTCTTTCCTGTCCTTCCCTCTGAAAAATGCAGACACACTATACAGTCTGAGAGATTTGGCTTTTAGTACTTATCACTGCCCCATTTTTTCCTACTCAGCTCCAAGAAGACCACATTCATTAGCCTTTGCTATTATTTCTAACACAACCCTTTGAGTTTCTGTCAATGTATGAAAAGAATTTTGTCATGCTATGAAGCAAGCTATTCTTCCTGGTGCTGATGCCAATATGCCTCATCTACAGACTTGAACAGAAGTGGTGAAGACGAGAAATGGAAGTAACTACTGTTTCTGTGCTGTGCTTTGAAACAGCTGACAAATGAAAAATCAAATTAGCAGAAAAGTAGCTGAGGGTAATGAATTTAGAAGAAAGTAACATACAATGAATCCAGATACAGCTGCATTGTTACAAGAGCAAGCCAGAACAATCTTGAACAGTTTCTCTCTCTTGTTTTTAAAAGGAGATGGTAGAATTGAGAAATACACAAAATCATTCCCTCCCAAAAGTCGAGTAATTTCTTCTGGTTAGGAGAGGAGATGGCTGAAGACTTAATCTTTAATCCCTCCATACTTGAGGATTTTTATATTTATTTTAATCATGCCTCAAAGTATCATCTTTGCTGTATCAGTATCACCAAAATAAACTCTTTTTGCAGTACAATAAATTGTTAAAAGCACATTGGTAACATTTTTAGAAACCATCAAGCACCGCCTCATAAACCAAAATCTTACTGCGCACTCAGATCATCTGTTTGCTACAAATAATCAATGTTACAATGCAGAAGTAAGAGGATAGAGACCACTGCTGGACTCGATGTTCTTCTACAAAGAATTAAGGGGATTAGTTTTACAGCTACCTCCAGCTACCATTTAGCTGGATACTGAAATAACTAAAGGAGAGAGAGCATAAAATAATCTCGCTGCATTTCCCAACCATTTAATAACTCTCCAGATGTTAATTCACCTAAAACAAGGCTAAACTCATTATTAACGGAAAATGGCTGATACATTGAATTAATTATATCTTTCTTTCTCAGGTATTGAAAGGAATTTACTATCCAACTGAAAAAATCCTATATAAACATCCTACTTAACTAGTCCCTAGGCTAAGGCACATTGATGGCTATTCCTTTCCTGAGTAGTAAGAAAGCTATGAATAACTTCAGTTAAAAGAAGAATTTCTTCAGGTGGGCTATATATTTCTAATGTAGTAGAAATATTTTGTTGAGCTGCAAATGATAAGATATCCTTTCCCTTAGAAAATGACTTATTTATTCAGTCAGACAAAAAAAAAGTTCAGAACATAATTTTTAAAATGGTCCCAATGAAAAAAATGTAAACTACATACATAATCTATAGAATTAATTCAGTGATAAACTGAAATAGTAAATTACTAAAATCTAAAATTAGGAATATTCATTGACCTTAGTTTACCACTAAAAACATTCCCAGACTAAATTTGTTAACATTTGCAAGAATTTTAGTATATAAAAAACCACTTTGTTTTCCCATTACTGCATTTCTGCAGTCTAACAAAGACCCACAGCAACAAAGGAATTCTGAACAATATCCCTTTCCCAATGCCAAGCCTGAGAAGCCCAGAAGGACAGATGGAGATACCAATGCACACTGGAGCCATTCCCCAGCAGCTCCCACTTTCTCCAACGGTAGAGATGTTTTTGTGCAGCCCACACACAGCTCCTTGTAATGATGCCCACAGCTAGGAAGCAGAAGTGCTGCTCTCCAGCAAGGTGACCCTGCCAAACCCACTGCCAAAGGAACAACTTTTGTTCCTTTATGAATAAGTTCAAGTGACTGAGGGGGAAAAAAAAAATATTTCCAGAGACCACTAAAGTCAGAGAAAAGACTCTTTCATTTGTATCACTGAGTCTTGGATGAAAACACCAAGAGGTCTCTACCTCCATATGCAAACCATGCCTTTAAAATAGGTGTAATGTGTATATGTATAAAAACCATCTCTGACGACATTCAAGATTTAACTATTTTTAGCATTTTCCTCCTGTTTTAATTGTCTTCAGCAGTTGAAGCATTTGCAAGAAGAAAACCATTCAGAAGAACTGGCAGTACCTGCAAGTGTAACTATTTGCATAGTTAGGAACGCCCAGAAAAAAATACTCAGCATTCTGTATACATTTCATCATGAAAATCGGAATAAATTCTTATCTCAAAATCTGTTGTAACAATAGTAAGAACCTATGTCTTGAACTATGTCACTGTCAACTTGTGGCCTAAAGAGCAAAGGAAGTCAACTTAGGCAGTATTTCCAAAAATACCTGCTTTACAGAACTGGTCTTTAGCCCACACTGTTTCAGAGGTGCTCACCGGTCGTGGTACCAGTTTGAAAGATAAATCCATGGTGAAAGGCTCAGTGGTGCATCTTATGTTTTTGGTGAACTTTGATCACCACTGTAAAGACAATTGGGAGGTTTTTGGTTCTAATTTTCAGCAAACCTCTTACCCCACATCAACCACTGTATTTATGAAGAGACAGATGGAAGAAAATTAATTAAATATTTGTAAAATAATTATCACTATGCTTCTTGTTGCAAGTGGTCTGCTTCTTACATTGGTACCAAAACTTTCTGTGTGAAAGTGATAAAAACTCACTTATTTATTTCCCCAGAAATTTGCTTAAGAAAGTGCTGGTGATCAGGATCACAGAGCACAGCTGCAGTTTTAGAAAGGTATTTAGAACATGAGAGCTACTCAATGGGTTTTCAAAGAGATGTGTTAGGTACCATAGTCTGAATTTAAAAAAAAAAACCAACCAAAGGAAACCCATCACAAAAGTTGCATCTAATTTTCAAAGCCTAAGTCCTAGCACATGACTTTATTAAATGCATTTTAATCTGATACAATGCACTGCATATTTGAGCACATAATCTGTTTTATTGGTATTTCTGCAGAAAACCACCATATTGAAGTGCAATGACTGGCACTTCAGAAAGAACATATAAACACTGATTGGAAAAAAAATATTCAGCATTTCTCCAGTTTCATCACATAAGTTCCATTCTGGTATTACAATCTTCCATGGACCAGGCGCATTTCATAGACTACAATAAAAAGTCCTGCCTCAGTAGCAGCAAACAGAAAGGGGAACCCTTCCAGAGAACAGGTAAGCCAGATGCTCAGGTATTTCCCAACTGCTCCACATGACTCTGACTGGCCCCCACCTGGCCATCTAAAAGCTTTTTAGTGGAAAGGTATTTACTTGTTTAGTTTTAAATTAAAAGCAAAGAAATGCATAGACAGTTCATGATAAAATGTAAGAGTAATGTTTATATCTGATACTTGTAGGTATTTCTCTTAAATCACAAACTAAAGATTATCAGCTTCATGTTTACAAAGCTTAGTCTTTTGTGCAGAAACGTGCTTGCAAAGGATTCTTAACATTATTAACATTGAAAGTCACACACTAAGAAGCTCAACTCACAAAAAACTTCAACTCCCACAACAACAAAAATCCAAACCCACATCCCATACTAATCAAGATATTTCTTCTGAGCAGAACAGCAAGCAAACAATGGATCAGAGACTTGGTTATACGGGGGTTACATTAAGGGTGGCTGGTAATGCCAGTATGAAACAAAAATGTCAGCCATATATTGGAACTTCATAGTAAAAGGAGTTTAAATATCAAAGGCCATGACTTCTAAAAATCCAAAATTATTTTCTCAAAGGAAGAATTATTGCAATTTGAAACCAATATAAAATAACGAGAATAACGATAGAAATGTTAAAAAAATACCCAAACCCAACTAAACCAAAAAACTCTGTAGAGAAAACCAATTAATATTGTTTAAATGGTTTTTTGTTTGAAGAAACAACTACAACTGGGAATGGAAAAAATCTAAGAAACAGTTGCTTTCAGCAAATAGACCTCAAGCACTAAAATAGTTTGATAGTCTTAAAATTGATGCCTTCATAGATCTTAAACAAGCCTAGCAATTTCTCTTCTTGCACCAGCCTCTAATTATTATTAAATTAGAAATTTTCAGGATGCTGCACAAAAACAGATCTGCAGTTCAGGAATGCCTGAATGTGGAATAAACAGAAATGCTGTATCTTTAAGGTGGGTCTAGATAACCCATGTATGAGTTTAGAGAACAGTATCTACTGAACCTAAATTCAATGCATGTCTTAATACAAATTAGTTTTCAGTTGTGGACAACAGCTGATACCAGGAAATTCTGTATTATGTCTTTGATTCTTTTATTAGCTTAGCAGGATACCATCACAGCCATTTATAAGAATGGATCAGCATTCTAAATCCATAAGGGAACATTTGTGGTCTAAAAGCCATAATAAATGTACTTGTCCAACTAAGGATGAAAAAAATATTTATAATCAATTGAAATTATTGGAGTACTCAGTTTTCCAAGTTACAGAGCAAATGAGTTGGTTTAAATGTCATAGTTGGGGGAAAAAAATTAATAAGAGACCCCTAAATTGATTGTAATACCTGCTATTACAACCTATTTCAAATTACTTTATGTATTTTTTTGTCATGTTAAGTACCTGTTTCATCATCCATGTAATTGCAAGATTCTCTGAATGTTGATGCTTTAGGGAAAATGTATCATGTTCAAAGGATAGTGCTCATTCAAGCTAATTATTTTTCAAACCAGCTGATGGGGAAGAATATCTCAATTGCCCATTAGCACAGTAAATTTCATCTCATCCTTTGTGTCCCTAAAACAGGTGTGATCAGTGACATGCTATTATGTTCTTTGTGAAACAGGACATCTGCCTATAGGCAAACTGAATCTTTACACAGCTTGTTTAAGTAAGTATTTTGAGAGCTCAAATCTTAAATCTTGCTTGTTCAAACTAAAGTGCTCCAGCAGGCAGGAAAAAGAGGTGCAAAATAAAGATCTTTATATAGTTAATCACACCAAATTATACTGGAAAAAATATACAGTGATACCTATTCCTGTTTCACCTGCATGTGAGGCTTAAAAACTGTAACAAGACTGACATCAGGTACTACCAGAGTGTTAAGAAATGCTGCTGCTGGCAGGGAAGTTCAAAGTGAAACTTGGTTTGCCACAGTAATCTCTACTACTGCAATTCATTCTTGTGTTTCATCAAAGGACATTCTCCAAAAAACACATACCCTCTTATAGCACAAAACTTAATGTGGTTCAAAAACAAACAGAGAAAAAATAAATACTTAACTGGGGTGTTGTAGATTATTTAAGGCTACAAATGAAAGTTGCAGGTGATTCACACTGATACATTAAGGCTTTTAAAGTGCATACTGTCCATTATATTACCATAATCTTATCATTGTTATTTGTATTCTGTTTTCTTAGTAGTTTCAAAAGACTCCACAAACATGGCTCATTCTTTCAAGTAGCATCTCAAACTGTTTAATATTAAAAGCTTTGAAGGATTTCTTTCCCAAACACAGTGTTAAATATTATTCAAAATAACATCTTAAAAAGACAGTAAAATAGTCAGTATCCCTTACAATAAAGTTCCTTTTATACCCATTCCTTCCCAAAATTACAAGATATGTCCAAAAATTAGTCATGAGGAATACATCTTGTTTTCCCTCCCGAGTCCCTTTCAGTATGAATCATAACTTAAGAGACAAAAATGCAATAAAATTCCTACCTCTTTCATTAAGACTGTTTAGCACTGCCCTTTCAAGCTGTTCCTCTTCAGTGAGCCCACCTGTATAATCAAAGAAGCTCCTTGGAGCTCTGTATTGATAATCTGGATAATAGCCATAATACTCTGTAAAATGAATCAAAAAAAAATAAAATAAATTACTGCTACTCAGCAAGTGTGAAATCAGATATTATCTTCTTGCTATCTTTCTTCCACAAATTATTTTAATTTGGGAAAGAAAAAAATTATTAGGGTTCAATTATTTATACAATATATGCCATGAATTAACCTGTAATTTCCAAAGCCACAGCATGGCAACAGGAGAAAAAAGAACAGAAAAAAGATGGACCAAGCATCTCAAATTTTTATAATAGTTATAATAAGTGTCATAGAATTGCTATTATTAAGAAGTTTCACACAGAAATTGAAAGACAGTTTTCATCATCTCCTTTTAACATTTAGTTGTTAATACCTGGACATCCTACTGGTATCACGAGAAAACAGGTATGGTCAGGATTTTTCTCCCCACCTCTCTTTTCCTTTCCCCCAGTGCCCATAAACCAATGTCATCATAACTTCCAGTCACCTCTGGACATAGAGAAGCCATGGGGAAAGATTCCTGCAAACTCTTGCAGTGCTGTACACAGCTCATGTGCTCTCACACAGCTAAATCTGCCCTGCAAAAAGCCACCACAGCACAGATCTCACCAGTGTCCCACTCACTGCTGCTGCACTGCTGGCAACCAACCATTTCTGGCCATTTGCAAAGTTGGCCAAAAACAAGCACAAGCCATCATCCACCCAAACACATGGGATTCGAAAGGAAAAAAACTACTTAGCTAGAGAATTGAGCAAGACTCTCTTCCTGTTAACAACACAATCTGATCTTGCCTGAGCACAGAAAACTTACGCTGAGAAAAATTATGGAAAGAAGTCCCCCTTTCAACTGAGGGAAACTGTGGAGAAAATCTCATTCTTCTATTCCACTTTTGTATTTCCAAAATACAAAGCTTTTGTGATATTTTAATTTCCACACAGCTGAACAAGGGATTTTGAAGAATCAAAGTACAGAAAGGTTGCCAGTTTCTTCCAACTGACAGAAAATGCTACAAAATTTTTTTTCATAACTAGGAAAGTGGAAATATTTTTGCCTGAAACAAGTACAGCATGCCATTTCTTTTTTCTTCAGATTATTAGCATCAATGATAGTCTTTCAGTTTTCTCTCACTGTTTCTATCAATTCCAGGTGAAACTTGTGAAGCTTCAGTGGTTAATAACAAATACAGATGACAAAGTGAGAACAAATAAATAATTTCTTTTTAAAAACTATTATGCTAAAGAAAAATTTCTAAGCTCTAGAATCTCTAGACAAATAAAACCAGCAATAATGTCTTGAAAGTTATACATGAAAAGCAGGAAAAACTGAACAGAGTAACTGCACAAAATTCTACATGGAATGACATATATTCCTCTGTATTTGCAAATGTCCCCACACTGATTTTACATACACATGTACATATATGTATGTATGTATACACGTATGCATTATACACACACATTCTGTCTGTTCCCCTTTTTAATTTTGTCTTGGAATATACAACTGGGATTAGGAGATTTTGCATACACCTGCAGTGAAATCTGACTGAGGGACAGCATGTAGCTGTTATGTCTATACACTTTTGATGCAATCTTCACATAATCCCATCATTCTCCTCTGCTTTATGTTAATCTGAATGAAAATTTTCTCAGCTATAAATTTATTTTCTGGAGGCTTCAAAAATGCATGAAGAGTGTAAAATCCTGGTACTAAAAGCACAAAATTATCTGATGAGAGCAAAAGGATGCTGTATTTTAGGTTTGTTCTACTGCTGTAGTTTTTTCTATGTTTTATGTTTCACACTGCCAGCAAGTTGTAAGTGCTCAGGAAGCTGTAATCTTTTATTTTAAAACGAGATGCAGTTTGGTAACGTTGACCTGTTCAAGGTGTTCCTATTAATCAAAGTAAATGTCCTAATACTTTATTCATGAACTGCACTTAGAGAAAACCTAATTCAGCTACTAAATACTAAATATGTTAAAATTACACTTAAAATCTTTTTTCTTCTAAAGCTATTTCCTAGTACTGTTTCAGAAAATCTGTTCTGACCGTAACTTCATTTATTTTTCTATTTAAATTGGTATTTAGAGGCACATAGTAATAAAACAGCAATGCCAGAAAGTGAAAAACTATGCATCATTAGATATGCATCATTAGCCTATGACACTAGATCGAGTTTTCTTAATTCACAGATGGCCAAATTTATTCCATATATCATACATCAAGCAAAAGGTTAAATCTTCCATTAAGACTTCTGCAAATAGGATGAAAGACAATTGCAAAGTATATGAACAAGGAATGAACATAAGAAATATATATTTTCTTAACTGCAGTTGTAAGTCATTTTAGACAAATGAATTTAGTACAAAGAAAAAATTAAATGGTTAGATCTAAAGGCAAACTTGGAAGACAGGATAATTCAGGTTAACTCTCTCCATCTCTCCTTTGTCCAGAAGAACTCAAAGTAACAACTTTAGGGGAGTGCCCAAAACATGCAAAAAACCCCAGACTTCCTTGTTGTCAGTATACTAAAGCTTTTCCCACTCCCCTCTCCCCATCACGGTACATCTACTACATGAAATCTCTTCTATTATCCCTACTTAAAAAGAGCTGGAAAAGCAAACAGAACAGGCTATTCAGAATCTATCTGCTCCTCCTCCACAAGGGTGGTCTTTTACACCCACCCAAGCTCTCAGCAGCTGGTGTTTGTATAGTGGCTGTAACAGATTACAGAGTTTAAATGTCAAGTACAAATTCTTATCTTCATTTGCTATTAAAGTACTTTTTCCAGTATAAATCTTGTGAGTTCCCATCCACCCTGCTACTCTGGGATACTGAGGGAAGGTTTACTGTCTGTGAGCAGGTGGGCTAGGCAGCACCTGTAGCTGGGTGAACACCTTCAGTTGGGCTGAGACTGCCAGCCATGGGAACAGATAACCTGTGCCTGCTGCACATGCTGTGT
Organism: Rhipidura dahli; assembly: GCA_013399225.1. Classification (NCBI taxonomy): domain Eukaryota; kingdom Metazoa; phylum Chordata; class Aves; order Passeriformes; family Rhipiduridae; genus Rhipidura; species Rhipidura dahli. The sequence goes on along the minus strand of VXAC01003306.1, from coordinate 299,312 downwards.
TCACCTCTCATCTCACTTCACAGTAGTAATCCTGCTTTATTTCTTCACTGGCCTTTAGATCAAATGTTTTTTGACTTGAGAGTAAATTAGAGTAATTAAAATCCTGCATAAATATACTTTTAAGTTGGAACAATCTCTGTGGCTGCTGTTGAGGAAAGCAGGCTAAGATCTTTTGTTTAGGAATTACAAAACAGATGTTTCAAAAATATTCAAGGGCCTACAATCCTGCTTGTGGGAATTATTAAATGTAATAATAAAACTGGAGATAGATCATGGAAGACAGAATCCATCAGGGAGAATAAAAGCAGCTACAAACTTGGCTCAAAGTAAGCACATCTCAATTACAAAACACTACTCAAAAAATCCTGCATGACTAGACATCAGAGAATAGTAAGACTGATCAAATGTGTGAAATAGTTTTCTTATAAGCAACCAGACAGACTCCAACTTTCTAAACAGAGGGAAAAGATGGCCATTCTGAGTATAGGACTGAAGCCTAAAACAAAACTAATAAAGGAAGTACATAAAGAATGAAGGTTTAGCCTCCCTCCCCAAAGAAGAATTAATGGGTATCAAATTAAAGTAGCAGTTAGCAGGTTCAAACTAAACCAAAAAACGGCAGATTCTAAACCAGAAAACAAACTGTGAGTCTTTTCTGATGATGTAGGTGTTAAAAATGTTCCAGTCAATTCAAAGAGCTTTTGACAAATTGATGGAAGAAGGATCTACCACAGGCTATTAAAGATAAAATTCCCCCATAAAACTTTCTGCTGAGAACATCTTTAAGCAACAAGCCACTGCACACTGGCAGATATTTGAGAGAGTTATCACTATGTATTTATCCTGTTCTCCAGCAGATGTCTAGGCAAGAGCATAAATCACTGCAGGAGATAAGAGATGCCAGGATATGCATCCCTTAGCTCAGATCAAACACACAGAGCCCTTCTCCCAACCTCTCCAGGCCCTCACAGACAAGGACTCCACCTATTATTTCTGTACACTCCACATGCAGTGACTCAATGTTCTGCAGAAGTGAATCACGTGCTCCAACTATCTGTCTATAAACTGAAAATGGCCTAAATTCAGTGTGGTGAGAAGGGGCTTTTTGCACATAAATGACTTCATTTACAAAGCATGTTCAAAGGAAGAAGATCCTTGTCAGAAGGGAAAAACCACCCGAGAATGGAACAGATAAATCTGCCAGATGAGGGTAGATTTACCAATGTCCAAATGGCTGCTTTCAGTGGACACAGTTTCCCCATTGCTACATCTTGTGCAAAAAGGGATGGTGTTTCCCTGAGGTAGCATTTTAGGAAGTCATGACCTTAATTTGAGGCTTAAGCCTCTTGTACAAAATCCATCCACACACTTGCCTGAAGAGGAAAGGCGAGACATTCCCAGAGAGGTAATATTAGTCAAGCAAGTATACATGTGCAAAATATTTTGTATACTATATATATATATTTCCATTTATATAGCTCTCCTATTAGGTTTTCTAATCATTAGTAAAAACCATTTTTAAAGCTGGAATAAGTTTTTGGTTAAGTGGGTGAGAGTACCTACCTGAATAGTAGTCCCTCGGCCTGTCCGGCTCAGTGAAGAAAGAAACACCAGCTAAATAAAAAAATAATGCATATACTGTTAGAATAACCATATTTTCTTTACAGAATACAAAATTCAAATTTAAAGTACCCTTTCTTTAAGAGTCTGTTTCATAAGGTACAAGCAGGAAATCAGTTATGGGTATCTGTGGATTGTTTTGGCATCAGTGAGAGAAGATACTACTGCAAGCTTGTATGCTGTCCCAGTAGTGTGCCATGTTCAAGCAACATATCCATATAGACTAGAAAAATGCAAACCAACCTGTAATGTTCTCCCCAGAACACATAATGAAAAATTTCTGCACTGAGAGTGTTCATTAATAATAATGTTTAATGCACAGAAAATTGAGGACTGGAGCCACACTGCATTATTCCTGCTTTGCTACATAGGAGAAAAAGAATGATCCATGTACTGAACACAGCTTCCTGCAGCTCTCAGTCCCACAGCAACCTGCCCAGCAGCAGGGCAGGTTTCCCTAATAGTACCGTGGGGTTCATCACTGACTCCCAGAGAAATTCAGTTTGGTAGGGACCTCTGAAGGTCCCTGGTTCAACTTCAAATCAGAAAAGGGTTAGCGAGGAGATCAGAGCAGGTTACCCAGTCAGGGTTGTAGCTTGCCAAGTCGAAGGCTGGAGGATGCTGAAGCTGCCCTAGCAGCTGAGCTGATGCTCACCTGGTCTATAGTCATCAGGTAGTTCCCCCATGGCACAGAATCATGCAAGGTTAACCTTTAACTAATGGGACACCTGACATCTGTTCGCTCCAGCAAGGCAGGAAATCTGATGCTTTGGTGTCCTTTTATCCCTTCCAACTGCTGAACATACATGACTTACAGACTGTCCCCGAACTGTGATCAAACCTCCAGAGAGAGCACACACATTTGAACAAATAATTTCCCACTATACAAACACCGTATCTGTGCTCAATTTGATGGAACAATCATGAATAAAGTACTCAACCTATCAAGTAGTCAGACATAAAAAACCAAATACTCTGCCAACAAACCCCAGCACAGCTCTTGTGCCAGGGCTTACACTTCCAATTAAACCACTAATGTTTATGGGAGTGCTCATTTAAAAGTTTGCAGGGCTGTATTTAAAAGAATTTTTAAGACTAAAGATGTCTAAAGATACAATCTATTTTTAAAAATAACTATTTCTACAATACAAAAAGCTGTAATATGGCATTGTTGGAAAGCTTGAGAAATTACAGTAACAATTTCTTAAGCATCTCACCACCTTTTTCAAACTGTAGAGACTTCCATTAGAATGGACACAAGCAGCAGAAATCAAGATGGAAACATTTGGTTCTGGCATATATTTATGGCTTCAGCACAATTCATTTGAAGTGACACTTTCATTGAAGGATTATGCTCTAAATAAATACTTCAAAAGAAGGGTAAAACGTATTCCTCTACATAAAAATATCTGAAAGTCACATTTATCCTTTATTGTTCTTATCTCTATTTAAGAAAAAAAAAGAGAGTTTTTTCTTCTGCATTAATAAAATAAGCATATATTTAATTGTCTAAAAACTTGCTGGAATGGGCTGAATTTCTATATGCAAGACTTACTGCATTTTAAAAATAAAAGTGTTACTTATGCAAATTTTGTAAATTCAACAGAATTATATACCTGCACAGGTTTGCATGATCTTTTTCAGAGGTCCCATAGTGTACATCAATCCAACAAGAATCCCTGCCAGATGCCCAGCAAAAGAAGTCCTAGAAAATCAAAAAAATCTTGTGAGTAATGGAGACTTTTTTCCATAGGGATACCAAAGGGAAAGTGCAGAATTTGTCGTAAAGAGAAAGTCCCTGAGACTTCCCGGAGAAAGTCCTTCAGTGAGACCAATCATAGAGAAATTACCTGCCTGCAAAGATATAATGCCAAGTATTTTTGTAACTACCTTAAAATTGGGAAGAATATAGTTACAAAAATGTATTTAACAAATATCCTGGAAAAACTAACTGGCAAGACCATTTTAATTGCTTGTTTAAAGGACAGAATACGCTTTCCTTAGAAGCATTTAAAGACTTACCAAATGAGTAAACTGGTATTAAGCTTTAAAAAAGTAACTCACATAGTAATGTCTGGGTAGATCTTACCAAAACCACTTACAGCTCTGAGTGAAAGCACAAACACCATACTTTCTACTGCACTACCAATGCAATCCTGCAATTAGTCTGAGATAAGCATGAATGCAGATCCGCTGCAATCTTTGTCATACACTGCCTTCAAAATAGAATGAACAATTGAAATGCTGAGATCCAAATTATTTTCTATGCATACTAACTATTTATTTAAAAAATATCATTACTACTTGTATACAGAATGAAAAGACTCTGGAGCCTTTTGAGAAATCAACTCAGAAACATGTATTTATAGTAAATAAGGAGATTTGCTCCACTTATTGCCATGACTATGGGGCACTCAATAAATTCAAAAACCAATTTTCAGCATTCAAGTTGAAGAGTTAAACTCTTATGTTTAAACAAGTTTAAACATAAAATAAGAGAAAATCTTCTGAATTTAAGCAGGTATAAACACTACTTGCAAATTTTTCACCTCTATTATGAAATTACAGAAGCTGATACACTCAACATTGAAATTTCCTACGATGGGCAATTAGAAATAACTCATTTATACTGATTGTCAAAAAAATTAAATAATATGAGCTAAAACAAGCCTTTTTCCTTTATAAAGTAGAAATGTAACCTCTGTTTAATGTACAAAGTGTAATGTTTGCATCAGTTTTTACATTCAGGTCAGCGATCTGCAGGAGTTATTCAGATGATGGCCCAAGCGCTCAAGGCAAGACAACTCCCAGGCAGCAGTGGTAAAAGGAGACAGGAAAATGCACATGTCACTAGAGGGAGGTAAAGATTAAACCTAAATTCACTCTTTTGCCAACCTACTTAACCACAAACTTGTATCCTGCCATGGAGAGCTGCAGTTCTCTCTCATCAGTAACCAACAATTCTCATAAAGAGTAACATATAAAGGCTGATGTGAACATTTATAGGTAAAAGGTGGTTACCAAAATAAAGTATCTATAAGGAATTAATTTTCCAAACAGATTTTTTTTTCTGGAACAGATTTATGAAAAATGCATGCCTCATCTGGAAAATGTCAACCACAGAAAATTAAAAATACTTAAAAATCATCTACTCTAGAAATCTCCTACGCGATATTGATTCACCTCAGATACCTGCCCAATTCTGGAAGAGGCACAGACTAAACAGAAATTAACTTCTCACATATATGTTCTTCCATTAAACAAATAATCTCAAGGACTGCTAAGCAAAGCCTACATCTCAATATCTTTACTTTATGGAAGGTGGAGATTAGAAGGATAATGAATGCACTTTAAATTCTTTTCCAAAACAAACACATTAATGAGAAAGAAAATAATTAGACACCAGTAAACTGAATCCTCTCCTAGCACACAAATCAATGTTTTCAATAGGCTCAGTATTACTTTTGGATCTTTCATTGGTTATGGATTCTCACGTGAACCTGCTACATCAGTCCATTCAATAGGGCAGGTCCAAATTTACTGCATGGCTTTCTGACTGGACAGAATTCTGCCCAATTACTGACCTCTTATCTGTCCAAAACTAAATTATGCAACTTGGTCTACAAAAGGAACCAGTTAAACATACACTTCAAATATTACAGCTTGCCCTGAGCACACGCATGAGCTTGTAAGAGCTATACCGTGAGAGCTACAATTGCTATGGGTCATTGCAAGGCAGTTGGCAGTTACTAATTAAACATGTTGTGTTCTAGGACATGAATTTCTGGAGATCACTACTTGTTTTCTGTAGCCCCCATTATCATTTAAGTGCTGTGAAATTGCCCTCTGTAGAGGTTTAAATGAGGCAGCAATCTAAACTTCCATGAAATTATGAAACATTTTTTGATATTATTTCTGGACTTCCTATCCATTTTCTACCCAAAGACATTTCTACAGTCATGCAACTGAAAAAGAGCAGCACCCAAACGCTGAAATAATGTTTTTCTTCTACCATAAACAGTGTGATATGGTTTTACTTCATACATAACACTCTTTCATTTTTCTTTACTAATAAACAATATTGTTAAACGTCACCAAATAAAAACTATGTTCAGCTAGGACAACAGTTTTTATTTTTCAGAAAGATGTTTTTAATGAACTGAAAGCTTTAGTTTTATATTTGTAGCAATGCCATGCAGCTCACAAATAAAACTGCATTTGGGCAGAGCTTCTTCTGTCTTTAATCCTTGCTGCAGTCAATTGCGCAGCCAGGCATAAAGCAATAAAACCAGTGCTTAACCTAAGCAATATTTGAATTCTTCTGCTCTAGGAAATCTTCTATCTGTATATCATAGTATCTGACAAGGAACATCTCAGTATTGCTGAGCTCTTTTTTTTTGATCCTTCTGAAAAGTGGGAAATTGCAGATAAACTGTGATTTGCTAGTTCATAGGTTTTGTGTCTGAACTTTGCATGTATTTTCCAGTGTAATGCACAGTTACAAAATATTACACAGGAAAATAACTGATTTGCAAATAGGATTACAAAAATCAACTGCCAAAGAAGAGCAAGGCCCTGTTCTTACAGAGGTAGGGGCAAATGAACTGTTCTGGCACCAAGCACACAGGGAAACTGAGGCAGATGAACAGCAGCAGAGCAGGACAGTGACACTGCACAAAATCTGCAGAATTCTGGATGATAATTCTATCATAAATTAGAAGTGACTAAGCCAGAGTGGACTAAGCCAGCTAGGACAGAAATGGCAAGCAAACAGCAGAATGCTGCTCAGCTAATGAAGTCCTTGGCACTACGGTGCAGTAGCTTAGTTACCCTGTTGAAAAAGCACATCTCTTTTCCTTGTCCACCAGCTTTTGTTATCTTCCCTCCAAAGCTCAGGGAAGTATACTTCTGGGATTGAAGGGTTTTATTTTGAGATGTACTCAAAATAGACTGCACTGGGATACCAGCTAACACTACTCACACTTCATGATACATTTCAAGCTACTCCAGACAGCCCAAATCTCTTCTCCTTTCTTTGAAACATTAAATGCACTTACCCCGGGGAGATTAAATGAATAGCCACCAGCTCCACCCAACAAGCATATTTACTGGATATTGGCAATCCAAGGACACTGCTCACTCTTCCTGGATTATAATGGTTGTTTAGAACTTTCAAAGCAAATAAGACTCCTGCAAACAAGAGAAATCACATGAAGAGAGAAGTACTTGTGCACAAATAATAAAGAAATGCAAACAATTTGAAGTACCCTGCAGTTTGAAAGCACCATGAGGCATACTGCTGCATGCCAGAACAACAGTTCTATTTTTTCAGTGATACTTTTCAGTGACTTAAAAAAAAAAAGATATAAAAACTATGTATTTGTGTAACAGCCAAATCTAAGTTGCCTTTTAGTGTGCCTGCTCACTGTAGCTATTCAGGTAATCAAAATTATACACACAATTCAAAATGGGAGTTCTAATGCAAATAATTGACAAAATTAGTGAACTCAAAAAAAATGCTCTGTGAGTTGAGAAAAGCCACTACTGAAAACAAGACAAAGATGTGTAAAGCTCAACAGTAGGTTCAAATTCTGAATTAATGGAACATCATCTTATACATACTTCAGAATCACTTGGTTCTGAAAGAAAAAGTAAATAAATCACCTTTAATCACAGTAAATAATTACTCATTTCTAACTGACTGCAATTGTTTTATCATGCAACTGCCTGCTGGTATGATGGAATGAATTCAGAGAACTTATTGGAAGTGTTATGAAAAAGATCCTTTCAAGAGAAAGCTCACAGTGGTCTGAAAAACACCTTGAAAAATGAACAACTACAAGTCTTGACACGGACACATCGAGGCTGGCAAAGGCAGTCAAACCCTTCAAGGAAAGATGCTGCACTCAGGGGCTCTACAGCCCCCAGAAAGACTGATATGAGAACTGGGTACATCTTGTTACCAAAGGGGGGTGACCAGAAAATATCTGGAGGTCCAGAAGAGCAACTCCCAGGATGTTCCAACTCATACCAACCAGAATATCACAAGGAAGCCTCAGAGGTGTCGAAGCAGCTTTTTTAGAGGCTGAAAAAGAGGGCTTGCCTTCTAAGGCTAGGCCCCAATGACAACAAGGAAATCCCCTACTTAACCAGGAAAGCAGGGCTACTTTTCCACTTGACTGCAGACTTTTGTAAAGAGGAGTTTATTGACTTGAAACTGATCTCCTAAAGAAGACAAGACCATTACTGGAAAAATTACTGAAATCAGGTTTTTGAATCTCGCTGTCAGAAGGAAAACTAGGGGAGTCTCTCCAAAGACAGGCAAGAGTAATTTTAAACTGATAGGCTTTTCTAGAAGCCACCTGATGAGCATTATTGACATCAGAAAATTCAGAGTTCAGACTTCAATTAACCAGGGATATTACACAGAAAGCACAATTCTACCAGGATCATATTTCATGTTTTCAGGTAAAGTCCCTGTCAGTCACAAGAACATGAACTGAATTACATAATGTTCATACCCAGACTACATGCTTTAAATTGAAAAATAGGGTAACCTTGCTGACATGACAATCCTACGTACAGATGTACACCTATCCACTTTCTGCAATTAACAATTATTGTTATATAGCAACCATACATACTAATTCTACATACATAAATTGGACCAACTCTCTGTCTTACCTGAAAAACCTACTCCACAATTCATTTCATAGGAAGGATCATCCAGAATTATCACAAGCAGAAGTTCCAGGACCATATAAACTACTCCAATCAGTAGTGAAAATACTGCAATTATGTAGGCAAACCATATGCTTTTAAGCTTTCTTTCCAGCATTATGCCCTTCCAAAGCATGGAAATCATGTTATAATACAAATGCCAGTCATCTGCATGGTGGAAAGGAGCAAGCAGCAAACGCTGCCAGTTCCTTCTGTGGACAGCTTCATTTACACTGAGACACACTTCAGACAGTGGCCTCACAGGATACAGAAAAAGAAAAATATTCAGTACAAGTACCCCAAGGGTAACAGAAGGAATGTTGTGGAATCCAACTTGAGAAATTTGATAAAGCAGCAAAAGCAGTCCAGCACTGACTCCTCTCTGCCTTCGTTCCATTATTACTTCTTATTCAAAAAAAAGTGAAGATTATTCTGATTTCCAGTCTTCTGTTCAGTTTCAAAACCATACAAGTTTTGGAAATTCTGAAAGAAAGAAGAAAACTTGTTATGCATATATAGGGGTGTTTTAAAGCTCATCACTGGTTTTTTGGGTCTTTTAAACATAAAAAAAATCATCACGGTAACAAGCTGAGACCTTTTATATAGCAGAACAAAAATTCAAATGAGAAAAAAAAATCAGAATTTATAAACTTATATAAAACACAAATAAAAGAGATTTATACAGATAATCCAGACAAGCATTGTGAGAAAAAGCATTCTGCAACCTCTCTTTCACATCCCTGGACAGTCTTACTTAATCCATAAAATACTTGGGTGTTCTAAACATGTTCTTATTAACTCTGATTCACTCAATAATTAAAATTTCAGGAAGGAAAACAGTTTAAAATTCTACGCTAGAGTCTCAGTTTCCAAAACTCCTATCTTTGCTACATATTTCAATTTTTTTAATGATGATTTTTCCAACTTTTACAAATATTCAAAACTAGCTCAGTTTGAAAACGGAAAGTTACAATTTCAAAAAAGTAACAGAGACACAGCTAAATACACATGCAGTTTGAAAGCTGTTACTGCTTTCCTAGGGATTAGGATAAAGAGTTTAGCTTAGGAGTTTGTGATGGAGAAAAGAAAACAATAGGAGGAAATCATATACAAAACAAGCATATAAAATGTAAAGAGTTATAACAGAATTTTCATCTCTGCTTTATTTATGCCAGAAAAAAAAGGGGGATTAAAAAGAGCTACAGAAATAGATCAGGCTAGAAACAGAGTTACTCTGACAGGAATTGACAGGAGAGGGGGGAGGAGGCTGCACTGGACAACACAGCACAGGACAGCTCAAGATGCAAAATTTAACCTTCCCCATTATGTCTCACAGAATTTACTAAGTTTGCCATTTCTATAGACCATTCCTATGCCTGCAAACACTTTACTAAACATTTTTATTTAGGTATTCAGAGTTTTCTTAATAATTTGATTTCGTTGCATTCCATGAAGTCAGCAAGCACATGGAAAAGAAGGAAAGCACCTCTGGATGATGTTACCCTGTAACAGCAAAAGGACCTGGGAGATGTCTATAGGGTGGAACACCAAAGACAACAAGGTAGTGGCCAGCCCACCTTCTCTGCTTATCCTGAAGTGAGAGGAGCTCACACTCACACTGAATGCTAGTTCACACACAGAATTAATTAATTCCACTTCTTAGAGTTAAGTATTCTAGTCTCTGAATTTCTCCCTAAATCACATTTATGCTTATTATCTCAATTTAAGAGAAGAAAAAACCACCTGGTTGGTTTTTTTTATCCTCAAAACAACTGCAGTAAACCAGAATGCATGTAAAGTGTATTTGTTATATTACAATGAAAGTCACTGCATTTTTCCCACTTTATTATCTTGGAGATGCTGCATAATGCCTGAGCCTTGTCCAACAGAAATGTACTTTATACCAGGCCTCTTGAACATATAACTGCCTTCCAAAACCAGTTTCTAATGATCACAATTTAACTCAAGAGACGACAGCTGTAGCCCCCCACAAAGCTCAAAAGAACCAACCTGTTAAAGTGTAAATTGGTCATTACAGATAATGAACATTGTCAGTCTTTGACTTTAAGGTCAACATTAAAAAAAAACAAACCAACAACTTAGTTAATCACATGTTTAATCGGTGACATTCTCTTTTTCCACACTACTCGCTCTGAGACCAGGCAGACCAACATCCCCAAATATTCTTATAGTCTTCCGCCCAGACCTCTGGCTTTTTTTGTACCGCTGACACAGTTACATCTTTTTCATCACAAAACAGTCAACACAAAAACTGTTAGAATTTAAAAGTGAACATGCTTTAAATGCAAGTTATGTGGAAAGCTTAAAATCTTGCCATACTATTTTGTTCAAATTGCCAAATAGTCTCATATTTTAAAGTTTCCATCTCTGCTTCTGATACTCTGAATTTTCCAATTTAAGTACTTTTAACACCCATGCACCTAAGAAAAGAAACCCTGATCCAGCACATATAATCAGACAATAATCACGGAACAGAACTGGGAATGCTTTCCACCATGATCACAGCAGTGTTAATTATCATAAACCATTCCCATTACTGGGAGTAATCAAAAACATCAGCCAAAACACATTATGTGTTTGAGTTGAAGGGAAAAAGATATAAGAAAGAAAACAGTAGTTATTTGAGAGCCTTCTGGAATGCAACTCCCTTAAAACATACAGAGCTTTCAACTTTTTGAACATTCCTCCTCAGCCTCTACTCTGTTTATTAAGAGTTGAATGAGGCTTGAAACAATAAAGCACTTTTTCCTTTCTCCTTTTTTTTTGAAAACATGCCACCCACTTCAAAATGTACAAATTTCCAGAATAGACTTGAAATGGACATTTGTCCTGCATCCAGGCTGCCACGTGTCTGCATTTTTGTCACCTACTCAAGATAAATATCTGAACTAAATATTCTTGGAATTTGTTTATTTATTTTGTACTAACCAAGTAAAAAGCATTCAAACTTTTATTTTTACTGTGACAACACCCCTCACTCACTTGGCAACCATAAAATATTGTGACTTCACATTACTAAAAAACTCATGTATTTTTACTCATGTAAAAATATTTGTCAATACCAGTTAAAATGAAATGTTCTAGTATCTTTTCCTATAGCAATTTAAATTTAGAGGAAAAGAATCTCCCTGTACCCTTGCTCCCCCCAAAACAGACATAACTACCCCAGAATTTTTATTTATATTTATGCAAAATCAAGTACACTTGAAAAAAAATCGTGCATTCAGCCTACACGTCCAGATGAGAGCTAGACCAATGTCAAAACCACTGAAACACAAAGGGGGAATATCAGATCCTAAGCACAAACCATTCCACAATACAGATAAGTCTCAACAGGCCCACACCACTTGTCTGTGAAGATACCAGTCTCAGGATACAAAGGCTTCTCCAGGTAAAGACAGAAGCTGTTTTTAGGGCAAAAGAGGGGGGCAAAAGAAGCAGGAGCAAACTGTAAACACTTTTACTGTGGCCCTCAAACTTTGGAAGGGGGTGGGGAAAGGTCCTAACAGAAAAAAAAAAAAAAAAAAACCCACAATGCAAGGAAAAAAACCCCTAAATATTTAAAACAGAATGAATCATCCTGTTTATATTTAATAAGTATGCAAGGAGAAGGTCAGCTGCAAGCTGTCAGTTACAATAAGCTCTGAAATGCACCGGCAATTACATAGCTCATAACAAGGAGAAGGTTCTGACTTAATTATAAAATTAATTACTTCGTAAAGAACAACTTCTGGATTCATCTAAGGGCTTTCCTTGACAAAGGAATACTGACTGGTGAACCAAAGAGACACAGCATTTCAGAGACAAGGGTGAGAGAAGTCACCCATCTGCATTAAAAATGTTTTAAAACTATTTGTCAGTAAGTCCCTTGCTGAGACAATACAAAGTTAAATATCAATGTTAAATGACTTCATAAATGGCTATATTGGTCTCTTTTATTATGCAACATTTTAAATTTCATCCAAAGTTTCCTGTGAGAATAGAGAAGTTCTTCTGCCTCTTATATTTGCTTCAGCATGGAAACTGAAAATCTTTTATAGATTTTTCGTCCTCTTAAACACCACTAAAAGAGGAAGTCCTTAACAAAATAAGCTTCTAAACTAAAAACTTCAACTTAAAATTAAAAATTGTGTTCTGAAGGGTGTAACAATTACTACTCACAATAAAATACACACATGTTAAACAATACATGCCAAGAATAATTTTGGTCACCTCATCCCAAAATAAATGAGACAGCTTTCACATGAAAGAACCCAAGGGACTAGGTCAAATCTCTCTCATAACAGACAGTAATTAGTAACTGCCTCTCAAAACACCAGGATACATCTACACTAATTGAAGTTGAAGAAGTAAAGTAGTCATAAATATTTAATATCACTGTACTTGTAAAGGTAAGGGGATGTCATGGCTTAAAATAAAAATATATCAAAAGAGTGAACTTCAGATTAGGTCACAGCTGAGTTTTAACTTCATAGATATTTAATTAGGGTCAGGGATTTGGGTTTTGGTTGGGGTATGGTTTTTTTTGGTTTCTTTCCTCACTTGATTGCAATTGTTACACTCGTATAATCATAAAAGAGCGACCTCCTTTATCTTAACAGTTTTGTAATATTGTTAAAAATGAAACCATCAAAGACTGTCTGACTTGAGAAGCGTGAAACACAACTTTTACAATTTTAGCATTCCTTGGTAGATTTGAGGGAAAGTTCGTCTGCAGTGTGTAGGAGAAAGAACAGGAAACTTACTTCTTGAAGAAATCAATTTTAAATAATATTGGTTAAATCTACAAACAATTCAGAAACATATGTTTTCTAATATTAGTATTACACTACTGTTATCAACACCTCCATTCTATGCCACTAAAAAAAAAAAAAAAAAAAAAAACAAACCACCAAAAAAACCCACAGTTCCAGGAAGAACATCACTGTGCTATTTGAGGAAATCAAACCAGCTCGGGTATTGTTAATTACATTTTATAGACACCCGAATTACTTAAACTTGGTATTTTAACAACTGTAAGAAAGCTTACCAAATACAGCCAAGATACACTTGCCATTGCTTCTTCTTTGATACAGGTGCAAGTTATTTGCAGTTTTTTGGGGTAGGTTTTTTGTTTCGTAGTTTTAACAAAGGAAGGGATATAGTTCTGGGCAGTTATTGATTTTTTTTTCCTAGTATTTATAGCATTATTTTAGTATTTACAGAATTTGTAAAAAATGCCACTTTAGAAAATGGGATAAATGAAAGCAATAAACCCAAACAACGGAGGCTGTGAGGAGCACAGCACAGCAAATGTGCGGGTGTGGCTGCGGATAAGCCCCGCGGGTTACCCACACTCGGCTGCTCCTGCGCACCGGGAGCGCTCCCAAGAAGCGCGTCCCACGGGCACGACGGTGCGTATGAGTATAAAGATAATGGCTGTGAAACCGTGAAATATTGGCTATTCGGCTTCTGAGGCCGCTTCACTTCCGTAATTACCACCACCACTCCCTGCAGCGGCGGGGAACGAGCTAAGCTCTGCGGAGGGAACTTCCTACAGAGCGCACCTCGAGAGCAGCTGACCCAGCCCAGACCCCGCTTGTTGGGGCTTGCACCGGGCACCCCCGGCTCAGTAGGGCGGCGCTCCCCGGGCGTGGCCGCGCCCCTCACGGCCGGGGGCCGCTCTCCGCCGGGAGGCGGCGGCAAAGGCAAGAGAGGGGGAAAGCAAGAGAGCAGAATAAGAGAGCACGGCAGGAGGAGGAGCCGCCGCTGCCGCCACCACCTCCTCGCCGTCCCTGCGCGGCGACTGCAGCATCCCCCCCTGCACTCACGTTCTCCGGCGGCAGCAGCACCCGGGCCTTCGCGCCGCCCCACGTGNTGCCCACTGTTAAAATACATCATCGAGTTTCCTTTGAAAGCGTTTTACTGCACATGCAAAACAGCAACTAGTTCTGTAGGTTTTCTAGTTCGAGGACTTTTTTGCAAGCGTTACGAGCAGTTAGATAAAGACACTGAAGAATCACAGAATCAACAATGTTGGAAAAGACCTCAGAGATCATCAAATCCAACCTGTGACTAAACCCTACTGTGTTAAACAGACCATGTCACTCTGTGCCACATCCAGTCTTTTGTTAAATACCTTCAGGGATGGTGACTCCTTCTCCCTGGGCAGCCCATTCCACTGGCTAATCACCTTTTCTGTGAAGAATTTCATCCTAAAGTCTAACCTAAACCTCCCCTGGCGCAGCTGAAAACTGTATTAGTATTAGTTTCAGTTGTGTAGAGTACTAGTCACTGGTGTAACAGTTTTATTCCCCAAATTTGACACAGATATCCCGACTGTGAGCTTTGTTACTAATATTCCATAGGGAATACACTGAGCAAATTATAAATGCTTGAAATAATAGGTTTTCATAGAAATGTTGGCAAGCTGTTGGTGCAAATACGGGACTAGAAATGAATCACATGAAACTCATAGCCAAAGCTACATGAAAATGGCCTGATTTTGCTGTCATTTATGTGGCACTCAGGTTTCATAGAACATTTTGGCAACTCGTACAAGTATATCATAGAATTTATAAGAAAATTGCATTCTGTCCTTCCAAAAACAGCACACAGCTCAGCAGACGGGCAGGCATGGAAAGGGGTTGAATTCCTAGAAACAGGGTGGAGATCAAGTTAAAGGAACAGGCTTTGCCAAAACAAGCAACTTCAGCATAGTCCTCTCTTCCAAGAACGAACAGAAGCCAAAAGAGGCGGGCAAGGCTCAGTGTGTGCCACCATTTAGACACGTTACCTTAAGCTCCTTACTTTTGGCACATTTAGATCTGTTACCTCAATTAACGCTAATCATAATAATTCATAGAAATCACAGGATGTGGGAGTTAAAACTGCCTGAACTGATAGATTTTCTATCATACACCAGGTTTACTACAATTAGCACCATTTCCTGTAACAGCATACTCCATTTTCAGGCAATCATAACTTCAGTCCATAATTCTTAAAGATGCCATATTTATTGCCTGAATACAGGCCCAGATCTTATTACTGGATGTACAAGTCCTGAGGTTGTGGTTCCTTTCTGGGACCTAGAAGATCGTAGTTTCCTTCGTGGGTCAATCTGAGCAATCATAATACTATTCTCTCTTTTCAGATCCTTAATGATATGGCAGGGATAACAAGTCACAGGAACAATGGGAAGCTAAGGAAATAATAATGTGTTCTAATGCTATAATTAATGGGCCACATATGTAGCTAAGTTTAAAAAAAACCCCACCATTGTTCTTGTATTCTTTACCCAAGTGCCAGATTTTATACCCATTAAGTTCTTAAAAGTTGGGGTTTTTTTCCTTGTTCTACACACATTTTACTAAAATCCTACCAGATCTTCGGGGTTATTTTATACGTACATAAATAGCTGGTTAGAAGAAAAAAAGAAACACCTGCTGCTCTCTTTCTTTAATCTCATGCCACCATTCACCTCATGGGTTTCTTGTACTTTTTTGTCTGAATGTTAATTTTTCTTACCAATAAAATCAAATGAAATGAGAAACACTGTTCACATATTACAACTCTTTTTTTTGATAAATTCTAAATTTTATATGCGTGTGTCATACGAGCTATTAGTCAGCTTTCCTCAACTTGGAAAATGTTCTTGAGTAAGAATAACTGAAGGCTTGACACATAAGAGGGTGGTTGAATTCATGTGAGACCATATCCCTTTCCATTTAAGCGACTATTAACAGTATAGGTTCTGTTTCCTGATTATGTCTGGCCTATTTAGAAAGAGAATTCAATACTTGGAAAGAAAATAAAGAAGAAAGAACCAAAAACATCATTTTCATAACCCGCATACTCTTGGTACAGGAGTGACGCATACAGTTAGCACTGCTTACGCCTTACTGCTAACTATATAATCCACGTAAATATTTATCATACAGCTATTATCAGTGTAAACATACAGCTTAGTCGTATGTTGACCCATAATAAAAAAGTGACATTGAGATCTTTGCTTAATAGCACAAGGTTTAAACATGTTTTAGAAGCAGTAGAGCAGATCTCAGAATACTCACTTTTTCTAAGTTTTATATGGAGGCTTTTCAACATGTAACAATTGCAAGGGAATATCCTGCTATGAATGTGTCTTGGTTTGAAAGACAGGTGTCACTCAAGGAAGGCTGGAACCTCCCCTGAAATAGAGAAAATGCAATCCCCCTTCCCTCCAAATTATTATAACTTTGAAATAAAGGAGCTTTCAGGCAAAGATGTGAGGAATAGGAATAACAGTCCTTTACTAATATATATATATATATATATATATAAACCAACACAAGCAGACAGCAATAACTGACAATGACAGCAAACAGAACCCCACCCACTGTGCACCGGCGAGCAGGGCGGGTGCGATGGTTCCCCCGCGGCTGCAGGGGGCGCTCCGGAGCGAGCTCGACCCTCGCAAGGCAATGGCGGCTCGGGGTCCCGGGAAGGGACGGAACAAAGGCCTCACAAACCCCACTGGGCAGTTGGTCCGGTGTCCGGCAGAATCCTCGGGAGCAGCAGGCTGGAACAGCAGAGACGAGCACCAGTTCTGGGCGGCAGATGAGTCCGGAGCCGCAGCAGGAATCCCGGGAGCTCTCGGCAGGCAGGGCGCACGGGCTACAGTGTAGCACAGGCTCAGAGCAGCAGCACGGACACGGTGGCCACAGCCCGACTCCCAGCAGGGCAGGAACAAAACAGGCTCGGGAATCCCGGGGCTTCTCCCACAGAAGGAAAGCAGCCAGAAATGCAGAGGTTCAGCGTAGCGTTGTCCTCACCACCGCGGCAGGCAGCAGTCTCCCCTCCCCTCGTGACCAACGCTGAGTGCCCACCGGCCCTCCGAGCTGAGTTCCCACCCCCAGGTGCCAGAGCGGGCAGCCTGCTTGGCCTTTCCCTTTTGTTCTCGTAATCACCCAGCCATCATTCTCTGCAACACACCCAGGGAAAAAATTCCACCACGGAGAAGAACCGAAAAGGAAAACTTTCAAACCCCAACAGAATGCATGGATGCAAATTAAATCCATATCTAAAGGATATTTTTCTAATTAATGGTGGGAATCTGATAGCAACACACTTGAAACACTGTTTATGTTAATTGTGAAACTAGTTAGAACTAGCCTGCAAATGTAAGAATGCCGGAGTGTAGTTATGGTAAAGGAACTGTGGCTTTCCTACACTGTCAGTACGTGACCGTGTTTACAAATAGTAGAAGAGAGAAGCAGTAACCCAGAATTTGGTACACCAAATATTATGAGTCTGTCAGAAAATTAACAAAATACAGATGATCAAAGGATCAGTTTAAACATGTTACTAGTTTATATACAGCTGTTGTACCACTGCTACCATTCTGGTTCTGAAAACAACATAATGCCTTGGAAACTGTGGAGACAAGCCCTTCTGAGAGAAACAGATGGAAATAAGATCTGACAGTGAATGTTTTGTATGAATTCAGGGCTTACTCTTTCAGAGTCTTTGATCTGACATTAACTCCGTTTTTACTATGTAGTCCACCTCTACTAGCTTCTTTGCTAGCAACTTACTTTCTGCAGTTCAGCTGCCAGCATCACTAACATAGTAACTTTATAATACAATATAGACAAATGGAGGGAAAAATAGAGATCCTTCCTCTGCAACCTATAGAGATCAAGGAGAATATATCCTGGAGGTTCTTGATTTGTTCATCTAGACTCCCAGAAGACATAGATGAAACAACCAAATGGAAACTAAAGGAGTGTCTTGGTCTTAATGTGGGCTGGAAGAAACCGACCAAGATCAAAAGGGTTTCCCAACACTTACCGCCAAAGGCATCTGATCAGATGATCTGATCAGTCACCTCCTGCTTATTCAGATACTTCCATGAGACACTTCAGTTAAGCCAAAGCATTTTGAAAAAGCTCAAAACCTGATCTGTTGTTATGTAACCAGAAGAGAAAGGAGTAGACTAAAGGGCAGTGTTAAGGGAATGAATGTGTGAACTATGCCAAAGAAGATGGTACTAGGCTTCTACACAACTGAAGGGCTTTCTAAAAAATGTATCAAAAGCAAAGAGAATATACTGGGACATTACTCATGAAACAAACTATAATGCAAGAAGTTATTTGGTACGGAGTAACAAAAGAGTAACCTTCTGTCTTCCAAAACTGATTTAAAAAATTGTATATGCAAACATTTATCTTTATTTTGCTTGACCACAGGAATAACAGTCAAGAAGTTGTTAGTCATGATAATACTGTAGGCAGAAAATATTCTGTTGAATATAGTTCTTTTTTTTTTTTCAGTGGCAGCATAATTTACATCTCATCATTCACAGTTTATAAAAATCATGAAGTTAAAGTATATTCTGCTGCTGGCAGGGAATTTTTCTTAATACTCTAGCTGTGAAAATTTTGTGATTATTTCCCATTTCTATAAAGCATTCACATAATATTTTCCGTTATGGAAACATGGGTTTTAATCCAATCTTTAATGAAATTTGAACTACTTTATAACAAGGATGTGTCAGTATTCTGGTGACATTTGTGTGCTCCATTGGCCTGCAGGATGCCAGGACAGTGGAAGTAACGTCCTTCCCAAGGGAGATGAAATGTTGATTTACTGTACTCTCAGGTTCTCAGCTCTCAAAGTTGGGCTAATCCAGAGGCAATACCAGAGGGCTTCATCTGGCACTCCTTGTAGAGAAGGATTTGTCAAAGATAGTACAGTAATTTCACCAGAAATTACATTTAAGCCCCTTCTTGGAAATCTTTTCTTGCTCTGCATTTTCTTTTGGATATATGAGTAGAACTCAGGCTCTGCATGTTTTTGGTTTTTATGCTAGCCTTGGTCCTACATTGTATGTGTTAACTAGCCTGACTCTTGTCCCCTGCAGAGAGGCTGAGAGGCTGAGAGGCAGAGGCGAGGAAGCATTTGGAAGATGGGCTGATGCCAGCAGAAGACTGCTTCAAAAAATTTACTTCACAATTTGGTCTTTTTGTTTCTGTTTTCATACAAAGAGGGAAACTTTATTTCCCTTGGAAGCTGGAATCCCAGAAGTAGTGATAATATTGAAATGGGCATTGATTATTTCTTTGGGGGTTTTGGTTGGTCGGTTGGTTTCAACTTCCTAAAGCTGTCTTTAACATATTAAATTTTATTTAACAAAACTGAGCCCAATGAAGGCATCTGTAACAGCTCAGAGTGCATTCATAGGCTTTAATAGGGCCTGACCAGCATCATCTGGGTCCCTGCAGCCACACCCCCTGCCCATGGGCCCAGAGCCCCATTTAAGGTCAGTCCAAGAGGTTTAGTCTTCCTTGAGTAGGCCTTTCCAGGGTTGGTCTCTGGCTGTCCCCCAGCCTTGCCCTGGTCATGGGCCCTTGGTTGATGATTCTGTCTCCAAACAGCTCCATCTAGGTACAACGCCTGGGTTTGACTCCTGCCCTTGCCTCTGCCCTGCCTCATCCTCATGGGCTGCCTTGTGTATCGTACTCTTGGCTGAACCAGGTGCTGCCTATGGATCTTCCCTGCTCCTTGCTCAGGTACCTTGGGGCTGGCTACCCGTCACTCTGGAACAACACAGAATAAGGAAGGGGCAAATACAATATTTAGCGCAGTGAATCTGAAAGTGGTAATTCAAAGCCGGTAAGCTCTATTGAGGCATTATTTTCACTTTTTTCATTATTGTCTTTTACAACATTCAGTAGAAATTACAAGGCTGGTTTAGAAAGCAGTAAACTAAAATAAATTATGAGCAAATTGGATTTTGAAGCACTTAAGCATTTTTAGTACAGAAAATACTTCATGAGTCATAATCAAACTACTTAAAACTACTGACTATCACCAAACCTTGGAGCTTATATTTTGTAGTTGATTGTTATTCAGGTACATCTCAGGAGAAATTTCACTCTAACCTGATAAAGCAGAATTTTCTGGCAAATACAATATACTGTATTTGGTCAGCCAGTATAGATGGGGAAAGCAGACAAGCCTTCAGGAGCACAATGTGTTATTCAGATCTGAAATAGAAGCTGTGGTCTTCAAAGCTCGATAAAAATGGAGTTGAATTTTTTTTTTAACTGCCTTTAGAGCACTGGAACCTACTGACAGCAGCTGGTGGAAATAACTGGTGAGTCTGCTGGGGACGGTGCTTTTTGCTGTATATGTATAGGAAATAAGGCCACAGCTTGGTTTCAAATAGCAGCTTTCACCCCGTTTTTGTGGTAGTGCTGCTGTGGCCACAATGATCGCCTCAGGACAAAGACAGATGTGGTGCTTTTTGTGTGACCAAGAAAAAGAGGTGGAAGCCTTCCTTCCGACCTGGAGCAGCAGCAGGAGATGGCTTCAGGCTGTCCTCCTGTGACTGCTTGTCGTGATGTGCAGCTGAGAAATGCTCTGATACGGTCCACTCACTGAGCAAAGAACTGCAACAGGTTGCTGTCTTACTCCTCCAGTTTATTTTTCACTCTGCTGAAGATGATTACCTGTCAGTACTCTGCTGATAGAACGTTCTAATCTTCTTTAAACAAAATCAACAAGGTGCTTGGGATCGGTTTGAGGCTGTCTCCAGGGGCTGGGTGGGGCTGGAGCAGGCAGGATTCACATCGTGCCCTGCTTGTGCTGAGAGCCAGCACAGCTCCCAGCTAGACCAAGTAACACAGCCTCGGGCTGCCCTGTTCCACAAGCCATCTCCACTGCAGGAATCACACACTTCAAAGGCCACCCCTGGAAACAGAGCAGAGGTCGGGGCAGAGGGCTTGTGACTGGCAAGGTATAAGCACTGACAATGGCATAAAGATAATGCTCAGCCATCTGCAGGGGTGTTTATGCAAACTTTCTAGGACTTGTTCAGGTTTCTGGGGATCTTCCAGCTTTCTAGGTAGAAGGGCAAGTTTTTCAACCATTAGTTAGATGAACCCTCCCACTTCCCAGAGTCAAAGAATTCCCATGGGGATTGCCCGGGGGACCTCTTCCTCATCTTCTAAAAACTTCTGAGTCTACTTGAAGCTTTTTCTTTCAGTAGCTCACTGATGTGTGTTTCTGCTACCTGTCACATTTATTTTGTTTATTCATTCTGTGTTCAAATTTTGATCTATGTCCAATGAGCTTGAGAAATATTTTTTTAAATTACTTTCCTTGTTCTCTTTACTGGCTTTCCATCTGTAATATAATGGTCTCTGGCAGCTTTCTGGCTTTTGGCACTGCAGAGTACCTAGATCAGTTACAACAAGGTGACTTGGCGTTCTGCGCAGCCGCCTGTGAGGATTTCAGCCAGGCCTTTGCTTGATTAATGAGCATTGGCCTATTCTTGAGATAAATTCATGCTGGATTTTGCCCAAGGGCTACAGAGTGGCCACTCCAGGGAATTTAGTGGAAGAAATCTGTACTTGAAATGACTTTTCTTTGAGATCTGTTTACTTAATGATTGCTTGCTTGAAGGTAATACCAGTGATAAGGAGGAAAAGCCAGTCAAAATTGTCCAGAGAAGAACATTTGTTAGATTTTTTTTTTTTTTCCCTTCTACTTGTGTATTACAGCCAGTTCTCTCTTGGAGGAAAGATTACATGGCACACCCTATGCTGGGCCAAGTCCCCGAGGTAGGTGGGAGCTCAGAGGGTGTTCGCTTGTATCAGCATGGTGCCTGTCAGCAGTGCCATTTGTACATCAAGGACTTGGCAGTGAGCAGTAGTCTCCCTCCTGCCCCTGCCAGAGCTACTTTCCTCTGTGATGACTGGCATATCCCTGTTGATATCAATCACCAATCAGGTGTATGAGCATATTTTAGTTGATTTCCTAAAAATCTCTGTGACAATTTTACCTGCATGCTCCTCCCCCCAGTAACTTCTGAATCAACTGACCAGTTTCAGTCTCCTCTTCCAGAAGCATGGGTTGCTTCTGGGCTGCAGCCTCACCACCTCCTGTACCTGCCATCCGTGGTCAGCCTGCCTGGCGAGGGGAGCTGCTCTGTACCACTGATGGGAATGGCCAGGGTGTGCTTGCCAGTCCTGGAGCTGAGCTCCAGTTCTGGTGACATGGCAGGATACCAATTTGTTCTAAAGGGCCTGTCCAGCACTGGTCATTTGTAGCTGTGCCCCTCCAGAGCTGGGGCTGTCCAGCAGTGGGTTTGTGCAGAAACTCATGAGCTTTACCTGCCCCTGCCACGTGCTGTTTCTTTTCTAAACAGCAGGTCAGGTAGGGCTGGGTGGGTGACTTCAAAACCATTGGGTTGGAAATGGGAAGTAGGGAACACGGGGTGTAAACAAGCATTGTGTAGGGTACGTGCCAGCTAGCTGGCAATACTGTGATTAAACCTGATATTTAGACCAGGCAATCAGGGTTAGTTTTTCTGTTTTTCTGTTAATCATGGCTTCTACATTTATAAGGAGGACAACTCTTTTGATGCATTGTTGGGGGATGGGTGTTGAAATACTTCACAAAAAAAATCTACCAAGAATATAAACTATGCAATATTCGAGTGCTTCTGTTGCTGTATCAGAGAAGTGTTTCTCTGAAGGAATCATATGTGATTCTGCAAATCCCAGGTTCATTTGCAGAAGGAGAAGAAATAAATGGGTATGTTCACAAAAAGTCAATGTACTGAAATGAAAAAGCAACAGAAGACAAAACACAGTATGTGTGTTTTTAGAGTATCTGTCAATCAAAGTAATAAATAAGTAAACAGAACCTTTTTAATTTGTGCAAGTAAATCCCTTTCAGGGCTGAATTAACTAAAGCATATCCCTATGAAGTAAACCCTCATTATATAAATCAGTGTGCTGATGGATTACTGATTTTGCAGCCAAAAAACCTCACTGCCATAGGTGTGAAGTTTCCTGATCATCTAATAAATTGATAACTTTGAAGCCTAGTTGTGACAATTTAAATGTCATCACTATTAAACAAGTTGCCAAAATGCAAACAACCATCCCAAGTCATTAAAATGTAATTATAAAGGACAGCTGGGTCTACTATCAATCTGGGCTGTGGGGACTCATAATGGGGAAAAATATGAAACTTTCACACAAACAGAATGAGATTGCTGTATGCGCCAACCCCAGCCTGCTCAGGAAGCAGGGGGAACGTGTGTTTTGTGCATGCACAGTTACTGGTGCTCATGGAAGGTTTGCATTACTGAGATGGACATAGGAGTCAGTGGCAGTGTGACATCCATCAAATGTCTTCCCTGTCCCTGCTATATATGAGGAGTCCTTTTGCTTATTTCCAGGGTCTGCATTGCTGATGAGAGGCAGATAGACTGCGTGGCAGCTCCAGTCTAGCAGAAATGACAGTGAAGTGGGACTAAATTTGCTCTAGTGTGGAATGGAAGCACAGGTGGTGTAATTGCAGTTTGGAGAACCAGGTGGACTCTAAGTGATAATGAAGGTTTAGTTTTTGGCTGAGAGGAATAAAGGAAAAAGTGACTATAAGGCTTTGCAGGCATAGACCTGATATGTTTATGAAAGCTGTGTTTAGTTATACTGATAACAAAGTTATTGAACTTTATTTTTTATGTTTATTATTTGCTTGATAATTTGATAAGGCCATGATGTGGGCAATGAGCCCAGTCCCTGCTCAAGACTCGCAGCTCCTGCTACATGTGATATAGCTCTAAATTCACATTGGTTTCAGCTCCATCCCAGTAGGTTCTATCTTTAATTCAGTGATGCAGTGTGCAGTCGATGAGATTTACTGCTGATATGCACCGTGGAAAGGATGGAACGAGCTAGAACTGTGATACTGCTTTATTAAAATAGTAACCCCAAAAGGAGGCCCTGCAGTCTTTTGGTGTTTTATTTATATGCATTATGGAGCTACAACAGCTGCTAGCTTCCATAATTAAGCCCCATTTTCCCTAAATGTGGTGGAAGGGGTAAAATAAGTGAGAAATGCTAATCACTGGTAAAATTCTAAAAGAAATCTCTTTTATGCTATGTATCTTGATGCATGTAATAACTCAAGTATTGGATAGCTTCTTTTTTGAGGCTTTTACAGATCTAAATAGATTAAAAAATATGTATGAATGCTAGTGTATTTTTTGAAATAGTGGAATTATTTTTTCTTGTATGTCAGCCTGTAGCATATTCTTCTCAAAATTGAGTGCAAATAATTGCAAGGTATGTTTTAACTGATTGGTGTTCCTAAAATGTTTAGGTATCAAATTCTTGTATCTTTTTTACTCCTATGAAGTAAATTCTTGTGGTGCCTTGGGGCATTGATTGTACTGAAAGACTTTTCATTTATTCACACTGAGAAATGTCTGTTATTGCATATGGGTGTTCACAAAACATTCATTTCCTTCCTTTTGTGTACTTGGAAATGATCTAATAACTGGGTGTTCTGCTGTAATTATCTACCTTTCACTTTTGTAAATTGTAATTTTTGTTTGTCTTGTTACGACAGTCAGTTGGTATGGAGCTTAGAAAAACATTTAAGATTATGAACTGTTTCTAATGAACAGATTTTTTTTCTGATGCAAATGGAAAGCCAAGTTGAGAGAGGTTTTTCCTTTTTTATGCAGAAGGATGCAGCCTCTCAACAGGCTTTGTCCTTATTTTTTGGCACAATTGGACTGCCCTACTCAAAAGCATAAATGAGCCTCAGCCTATCAACAACAGAAATAGGACACCAACCTGCCAAATACAGGGAAATGAATAAATGGAAGAACAATAAAAGTCAGTAAAGGAGGAAATCTCATGTGGTGTGAATGATTTCCTATATAGTGTAAGCAAGTTTTTACTGCTGTTTGTTTCACACAGCTACACTAAGGATGAATAAATATTTGTCACCAATGCTGTTATGAAAAGCATGCAAATTTGAGAGATCACACTGGCTAATGGACAGAATGGTTATTTTGGAAGGAAAAATAAGCTTTCCTGTAATTTTCATTTACTGTCTCCCAATGTGAGTTGACAATTTACTGCAGGTTTAGGAAATTAAATGTTAGTTTTCCAGGTGTACTGAAGAGGTTTGGAAATTAACTTAGCAAAGGTGAAGACACATGGTATTTCTCAGTGCATAGTGAGAGTCAGCAGGATGACATTGTAAAATATCCTTAGTAATAGGCAGTTAGAAAGTCTGCAGGGGATGAGGTCAAAGAAGGGTTAGCAGCTGACATCAAATCAGAAGCCAGATGTGCTGACCCTTAATCATAGGCTTTTGCAGGCTTTTTTGTACTGCAATTCAGCATAACATTATTGAATTCACCTTTAGATTAAGCTGGTCTGCTTTGACATATACAAGCCCATATGCAAGTTAATGGCTGTGTCATCCACTTCATTATGCAAGCTTTGATAACAGACCAGCGAGGTGACGTCTGCAAGGAATGCCACTTTTCAAGGTCCTTAACCATTTGTGTTTTCAGTGAACGGAAAGTGGCACTCCCCATTTAGGTCATGTTGGATCATTAGTTTTGTGCATACAAATTAAAACTGGGAATAGTAATCTGCCACATCTTTTTTTCTTCTTGCAAAATTATGTGAAACTATTTAATTCAGCACTGTTATGAAAGTTACCTGCTTCTGTACCAGTGCAAAATTTTTGGCTTTGCAGAGGATGCCCTCTTAAGGGACAGTAGTTCCAGCAAAGGCATAGGTGTAAGTGGACTAAAACTAAACGTGGTCAGAAATTTTTGAAGAATTAAAATATCTAAAAAAAACCCCAAACCCAAAAAACATTAAGGTCTGGGAATCACAAGGTTAAAAATGTGTATGCAAACCCTAAGTGTTCCATGTTGCTTTTATACAATTCTGCAGTCTTAGCTTGTGAGATTATTCTGCAGGGTGTTTTTGCATTAGAACTGGAGTGAAGGAGGGCTTCCCATGGTGCAGTTCCTGGTAGTTTAACAAATACTTTTGGGTTGCTAATATAAGCTTAAAATATTGATGTAATGTTATCTTTATTCAGAGGCTGTGCTTCTGACTTGCTCTCTTACGCAGTGCTTACTCAACAAACCACACAGTAATCGGTAGTATTAAGGTCAATGGCAACAGATCTGTCTCTTACAATGTGCACTAGAGACAACATTTACTGAATATTGCACCAGTAAACTCATTGCTGATTCCCGTGAAACTACTTACCTTTCATGCAGCTGTGGGAAAGGATTTAGCCAAGAGCTGGCCAGTGGGCTCATGCCCTTTGCAGTCCTCACTGTGCAACTCGCATCCTGAATTAGGCAGGTATGCAAGAGAGAGTACTTGTTTCTTAGATTGAATAATATCTGACCTTCCAGTGAGGTGTCTTCAGTGGGAATTGTGTGTTCCTACAGTGGATGACCTTGATGGCATCCTTAATGACCTGGAAATCCAGATAAAATGTTATCATCACAGCTATTAGCGTAATATCCCAGTTCTCAGATACTGAAACTGCAGAACTCAGTGGTCTGATCTCTCCTGTTCACAAGGCAAGGAAGGCACATGTATGGGTCAGACTTTCCCCTGCCTGTTTTTAGACTCTAGGTCCTGAATTTCTTAGCGCCTATTTCACTCTTACCTTTGTATTCTATCCTTTATTCCTATTAACTGTTGCTGTGGGAAAGCACGGTTGAAATACTTTAACACTTATACCTGTGTTTGTGGTCTTTATTTCATCTGTATGAGGAGTTTCAAGCCAGTAGGGTTATTTTGTCCTCTCACAGGAGTTTCACCCAGGAGTTTGGTCACTTAATTTCTGAGGAATGTCGCTGTTGAGGAAGTTTGTCATCACAGATTACAGGAAAATGGCTCTTTAATGCTGCTTCCACAGAGACAACTTCCAGTTCCCTGAGAAGCCTCTACTTTTTGGTGAAGACTTTGCACCTCTAAACAGATATATCTTACTTGCAAGTTTCAAGTCTTCCAAGTATAAACTTATTTTATATAAGTTGTGCTTTCTCTTTGAGGCTTGATGTGCAAAGGTCATGGATATAAAATACAGGATTTATAAACTATGTGAAAGGCATCTATGTTGTGTCACTACTTTGCTGGGACAACAAGCGTTGTGTGAATCTCCAGCTGGCTAGAAGGGGAAGACATTGCACTCTATCAGCTGTAATCAGCATGAAAAATACACCAAAAAGTAACTGATGGTTTATTCTCTTTCTGAAGTGACTGACCCCAGTATCAGTCAGCAGACTCAGCTGAGAAGGAGGGCATAGTGTATCTTTTCATGCCTTGGTTTTAGAGTTCCCTTTGCCACTAAAAGAATGGCCGTGAGGGGAATTCCTGCCAAACCCAGACCAGGACTGTGGCTGGTTGGTTGTGCTCTGCTGTAGCACACACCTGCGGGACCTTAGTGTGTTTAGGACATTAGTGTTGTTTTTCAAGCTGGACCCATGTTTTACATCAAATTTGCTACAGGACTCTAAGGTACCAGAAGAAACTGGGTATTCTACAGTGGCTTAATTAATGTTAAGACATTTGGAGTTACTTAAATATGAAACTGTTTTATAATGAGAATGAATTCCTCTGAGATACTATTTTTTATTACTTTCTCTACTGCATGGCCAGCTTTGGACTGGAGGTTAAGAACAAAAGCTGGATGCTTCTGCTGGAATTCTCCATCTAGAAATAATTACTGAGGGCAATGTTGTAACTTATCTTTCCATTCCAGACGTGACAACCCTTTCAGGTGATTAGGAGAAAGCAGACCTCTCCATTAGATTTTTTCAGGTTGTTCTGCAGACTCAGGAAGACATTTATACTCTGTTCATGTATTTAAGTTGATCTTTGTCATTCTGTGGCCTGAAACATCTGTTTTAAACAAACAAAAGCAGGGATTATTAATCACAATCCTAAGGAAGGATTTAATTCAGTAACAAACTGCATAGCTACAGAATTGTGCAATAATTGGAGCTTTACTGATAGCATGGACAAATTGAGGTTTTCATTGTATTGAGATGTCAGTCTAGCATCTGTCATCACTGCTAAATAATTTTTAAAGGCTTAAAAAGCCCAAGAGGTATCCTGTCCCTGATGAAATTCCAAATTCATTTGTTCCTATCTCCCAGGTGCTATTTTTAGAAATAGCAGAAAAACCAGACAAATCCTTCTAGTAACTATATTTGTATTTATAGTTTAATCCTATGAAAGGGGGATAAGTAAGGCAATTGTAGCAATCTGTAGGAACTGGAATATGCTTAGTAGCGTTTTCATGTTTTCTTTTTGGTGAAAATATTAAAATTGGAAAGTTGCATGATCCTTAAAGATTTCTCTCTGAGAGGCAGAGGAACTGCAAATGGGCACAAAAGGGGTGTCTGGATGCTGACAGTAACAACCAGGAAATGAGAGGTTGCAACACATACCAAATAAAGCCAAATTTTTTACTTCATGGTATTTACGCTAGTTTTGTACTTTTTATGTAAAACAATAAATACAGAAGTGATCCAAACAGCTAGCTAAATCTAACTGATGCAAACCTGGGAAGATCTTGGGTGTGAAAACAAGTGAAACTACTTCAAATTTACTACTTGAAATCTGGTCCTTGAACTAAGCCCTCAAAGAAAAGAACAAAGATAAGACTCTTGCAGCTTCATATGAAAAAACCTCTACAGAATGAGGAAAACTCAGCTTTGTGTTCTGCAACTCAGCCCTTGCATTTTGGGTCTTTAGCTCTGGATTTCTGCAAATGCAGGATATGAAGTCAAGAGTGTGGCCCTGGCTGTCTGTGCACTGGGCTGAGCAGCACATCTAATCACTGTGGCTACATGAAGGGAAACCCTGAAAATCAAACAAATATAAGCAATCTAATTAACTGCCTTCTCTCTCCCCTTTAATAACCATCCCAATTTTCCCAGATTTTACAATTGGGCTTTACTGGCTCCTTTCAGTCTACCTAAATCCATCAGATGTTTTCTTCCTGTCTACATCAGAAAAGGCAGATGCAGATGTTAGCCACTGTGAGACCCTCCTCTTCATAGCTGGGCTCATGTCTTGGGTAAAAACAGCTGCTTGCTGTACTTTGAGTGTAAACTCCAGCACGTCCGTCTGTATAGGGAGACCATGGGAACAGGATAGCTATCAACTCTGTTTTTCTCGACTGTATGGCAAGGACAGCTTTCTCTGAATCTGCTGGCTGCAAATAACCCCCAGGAATGCTTTGTAAAAAATAATCTAATGTAGGTAATAACATAATAGAAGGGGAGGATGTATTTATGTAAATCATCTAAAACATCCTAAAGAATTAATGCATTAAAGTGGTTAGAAAAGCCAGCAGTGAATAATAGGTGTGGAGACCTTCTGTTTCTCAGCAGAGACTGGGAAATGGCTGGAGCTGCTGTAGCTCTGTGCCTGCCAAGTAGACACAAAATAATTGTCAGCACTAGAAAATCACTTGATAGCAGTAACTCAAGGATTATGTTGTATTTAACTCAAATGTATGACTATCATTAATACTTGTGTGTGCTGGCATATGAGTACATAGCAAAATAAATTTATTTTATTAACTAATCTTGGCATTACAAATGACTTATTAGCATTTTCATGGCCAACCTTTCTTGAAACAAACTTTCTTTGTTCTCTTTGAAATTGAAGAGAATTAGGTACCTGCATTTCTTTAAATGTCTGGCTTTTGGTATCTAAAATTGACTAAAAATGCTAGTTTAAGAAAATCAAATTGGCAGATCATTTTTTAAAGTTTCAGTTTATAGGAGCAGTCTGAAAGAGGTGGAAATACTGCTCTGTTTCTATTACCCATGTCATGCTGTGTGCAGTATTGGAGCAGCAAATAGTTTTTTCTAATATTAGCATTCACATGAAGGAGACCAGATGTCATGTAGTTTCCATAATTTGGCTTAATTTTTGAGAGGAGTGGCTACAGTTGTCAATGCTAACAGCTAGTCAGATTTTTTTTTAATTGTAGCTATTGGGTCTGTAAAAATGCAGATCTTGGGGTGAGTACAGATCCTGGCTGAGGAATAGGAGAGCCTGAGAACTCCCCACAAAAAGAGCAGACCCTCTTTATCTCTGTTATGTAACTCAGAGGTTCTGTCAAATGGACATGACATGGTCTATCTCTTCTAAAGGAGCTATCAGAATGTAAAAAATTCAACTCCTGGGTGAATGCTTGATTTCTAATGTTTGTTCTCAGTTAATGGATTTTGTCTCATTCTACTCAATAAGATTTTCCTTAATTCAACTAATACAGCTTTTCCATATAAGCATATGTGCATAAATTAGTATTTCTTTTTCTTTCTATAGGTACTCTTTCTGCTGGAATATTTTCACTGTAAATAGGAACAGTTTACCTTGGCCCTGGAATTAACAGTAATTTGGATCTCCTCAGTTTATGAATGAAAAAGAGTTTGAACTGATATTACAGAAAAAAAAAAATATGAGCTGAATAACTGTTTTATGGCCAGATCAACTTTGTACTGGGCTGGCAGACTGTTTCCTATCTCCTTATTTCTCATATTCAGAAAGTATATATTTCTCTGCTAAGTTCACATAAATCTCAAAAGACAATTTTTGGAAGGAAGTTCCAGTATCTGTTAAAAAGCAATTTTTCAAAGTACTCACTAGAAACAAATTATGTAACAGCCCTGTGACAGATTTATTTAGGGATAAACACACATACTGGTTTGGTAAACAGCTTTTAGTTGCTTATATTCAAGTTGTTTGCTTTGCTCCTAAAAGAAAAAATTGGACCTTTTTTATGATAGTCCTATAGTGATTTCTAATTCAAACCATATCAGATGGAGGAAAGAAGGTGAAAACCAAACCCCATTATTTTGGGGTCTTTTTTTGAGCCTGGCACATATTAGGCATATAATAAATCAAACTCAGAATATTTCACTAATTTAATCTCTGTACAATTCTACAATAATTGAAAAAACCCAAACCTAACAAACCCCATAACCAAATTTTAGCTTACAGGACAAAACTACTGGCCTTCTGGGACCAGTGTAGTGTCTTGCTCAATTCTAAGCCATCTGACATATTAAAAATAGACAAATAATGTTTTAAGAAGGCAGAAAAGCTTAAGGTTTCTTCATGTGGTGTTTTCTTCCTCACTTGTTTTTGTTTTTGAAATTGCAATTACCATTACTAAATCCTCCATTGAACAGAGCAGATCCCCATTGGGGATTTCAGCCCCATTGATGCCTATGTTTATGGAAATATAATCCACATTGTTTGGCCTTCCTGACCTTCAAAACCCTAAACCCCATTGCTTAATACACAATCAGCTGTTCTGTCCCTTGAATCAGATCAGTATTTCTAATCTGAGAAATCAGTGTTTTCTAAGCAGCTCTTTGGAGTGACCAAGACATTTAAATGTTATGGGGCAGGTGGTCAGTTCTGAGTGACTACTGTCATTTGAGGTGCCTGAAGCATTTGCCAGGACTGGTGGGAAGCATCTGTAGTCCATGCAGGATCTCCTTCCTGCTGCTGGTTTGCACCTTCAACTGAGTCTATAAAATACCTGCAGGAGCCAGGATCAGGCATTTTAAAGAATACTCTTGCTCATGACTTACTAATTAAATGTGACCTTATTTAAGCAATAATAGTAATGATGTTCCAGGTAAGTAGCAGTTATTAACTTCCATTAGGCTGAAAACAGTTTCTTCAGTGATGTCCCTAAAAATGACTGCTCTAATTTGGCATGTATTGTTTGAGTGGTAATTACTGTGGTAACATTTGAAATGCATAGGGTGCCTTTCATTTTAAATAGCAAACCTGCAGTAAGTAGAGGTAGGAGTAGAGAGAAATTAATGGATTTTGACTAGGCTATTCAGAACAGGCTAGAAAAGGAAAAATTTGAGTAGTGTTTTAAAAAGAAATGTAGTCTGGGTTGCTCTTTCATGCAGACAGAACTCAAAACAATTGATCATATTGTCTCTAAGATTTGCTAAATTTGCTTTTTGTCTAACATCAGTCAAGAAAATGTTGAGTCCTGAAAGTATGAAGAAAATTGAATAATGTGAAAATTGGTTTTAAATTCTTTTAGTGCTTTCCTTTGCATGACAAAATGTATGAGCTTACAGGCATACTTACTCATCAGTGGGCAAATATGAAAGCAAATATTTTTAGTATTTTATATACACTCCCCTGCAAATCCTCCCCAAATGCAGATAAAAACCTTCTGGCAACCGAGAAGAACTAAAACACAAAGCACAGCAATTAACATGCATAAGTGTGCTTATGCCATGTTTTTATATTTAAAATTCAAAGGGGGCTCGCTTAAAACCTGCATCTGATGACCTGCACTTGAGTCAGCTGCAGGTGCACGTAGAAATCAAGGGGAAAACAGGCTTTGGATGGTCATTTTTGCCTGAGTATTTTCCCATACACCACCTTTATCCCTGATGTAAGGCCTCCTCATGGGAATGGGTAGTGGTTAAAAATGTTTGGCAGAAATCTGCAAAAATGAAGCAGTAACAGAGGAATACTGGTAACAACTACTTCCAGTTAAGGTGATTCGAAGATGAGTCCAGTTTAGACTGTCCTGGAAAAGTCCTTTGCTATGGACAGTGTCCCAGTTACCTTTCCTGGGAGATTTATTCCAATATGCAAAGGCATTTTGTGTGAAAGGTGTAATGAAAAACAGTGTATAAATAGTGAAACTATTTATTACTACCCAGTGCTGCTTGCATCACACACGAGCGTAAGGATATTCTCTGGGTCTTTTCCCAGAAACTGTTGAGATTGTATGGTTTGGGAGAGGTGTGGGATTCTAAGCAAGTTATTTAATCATTCCCTGTCCAGTAGCCTTTTTAAAAAAAAAAATCATTGGATTTCTTACTGCAGTAACTGAATAGGATATTTGGCAGGTGTCTTAATGTTCCTGTTTAAATAAAGCAGAATTAACATGACTATGTAGAACCCTGTGTGTTTCTTAAATAGAATAGCCAGGCTAAGGATTCAAACATGGTGTGAAGAGCTATCAAAAAACTCTTACAGGACCAAGTGGAATTAATCTTAAAAGCATAAGCATGTGTGCTGCATTATTCCAAGATCCAACTAGGTGCTCCTGGGTGACAAAGACATGCACAGGAACAAGATCCACGAACAGTGGCATTTCCCTGAGCATATTCCCAGCTTCTGTATCTTCTGCAGTCCTGGAGCTGGCTGTGGTGTCTTTCTATTGCATGAACAGACTTTCCCGAGTACTTGTACACTGATTTTTCGAGTCACAGCATCCAGTGGCAATGATTTCACAGGTTCATTGACATTAAAGTAGTAACTTTGTTTTGAACCTTCTAGTTTTAGGCCATGTTCTTTATCTTTTGTGTTGGAACAATTGATCCTTTTCACCTTCTCCATGCCAGTAATGATACTTCTAAGTATCTATCTCATGTCTTCTCAGACACTCTTTATCCAGTCTGAAAAATCTCAGCCTGCTAGCTCAGTTTGCACTCTTTGATCATTTACCTTTTTCCAATTCTTTATTATTGTTTTCAAGACCAGAAAGTAGAATTTTTTTCCACAGTAAGCAAGGACAAGACACACAGTAGGTTGCACATGTAAAAAAAAAAAAATTGTTCTCTATTTTGTTTTCTCTCCTTTACATGATAATCTCTAATCTTTTACTTGCTTTTTGACTGCAGAACTGTTGAGCTGGTGTTTTTAAAGAGCTAACTCTTACAATTCCAAGACCATCTTCAAAAGTAGCTGTAACTAACTTGGAGCATGTCACTAAATATGTAAAGTCAGAATTGCTTTTTACTGCATGCATTTAAGCTCACTATTTTATTGCCCAGCATCACATAGTGTAAGGGGCTTTTCTGCAACTCTTTGAACCTTTTGTAATTCTTTAAAAGAGCGGAGACCAAGAAATATGTTCCATTTACCATGAGCAGGCCATGAATAAGCTTGATTGTATCACACAAGCAAAAGCTCAAGAAAGTCTCAATCACAGCTGCAGCCTGTGAAATGAGTCCATGTCTTCTCAGGTTGATAAAAATCAATACATTTTGCCCACTATCGCTGGACATAAGTCGGGTCTTTAGATAAGCTCCACTGCTAAACTTTTTGAAGAAAACCAGAGTAATACTCCTTTTTCTGTAGAAACCATTGCTTACTCTTTTGCTCCGTTATCCCAATTTTCAGTGTCCCATTCCTGACAAACACAACTGAGGAATCAGTTGTGTTCAAACACCTGCAGTGCATCCTGCTTAGGAGTAACCAGCCCTGAGGGCCAGGCTGACTGCAAGGCCAGCAGCAAAGGCAGCTGGTGCCAGCAGTGTCCCCATGGCCCAGGGCAGGGGCTCTGACTCCAGGCCCTGTGTGCTGTCACCACGGGAGCCCAGGGCCCGGGGAAGCCACCTCAATGGCACACAGCTGGAGGCTCAGCACAGCCTGCCTCCCTTCACTCCTCTGCAGCAAAGCAAGAGAAAAGGGAGCTGATTCTTGCCTCAGAAGGATCTCCCCCATGGGATCCTGTAGGGATTAATGGGTTGCCTCCTTTTCCTCTGTAGCTGTTAAATGGCACTGGGGGCAGTAGGCTTTATATTTTTTTTTTACCTTCGGCTTTATCTATCATTCAGGGTTAAGTACTGACACCTCAAAGATGAAATAAAGCTGACTGAGCAAGACCGATACTGCTGCTGTCACCAAGTAGCCATGGGTAAAACCTATTTGGCTTTAATTTTCACACCTCTGTGGGCTTTGCCACAGTGGTAAAAAACCCAAACCAAACCCCCGTGGACCTATGAAACTCCCTTGCTCAGTCACAGACTGCTTGAGACCATTGCTCTAAGCCATGCACAGACAAAACTTATTATAAATTAGATAAAAGATTCTGTAACTTGCCCTTTGAAATTCATGCTCCAGGCAATTTTGTTTGTGGTGAAGGAGACAGAATTAAAGCACACATGGAAAAAAAAATCTGTGAAGCATCACTACAGTTTTTGAACACATTACAGCATGGAAATATAAAGATAATAGAGGCAGAGCTGAAGGTTGATCGGTGTAGCCTGGGAATTATCCAAAAGTCTTACTGAGTTTCCTGTTAGTTTAGTGATACTTCAGTTGGGATCTCCATATTCCCCAACGGAAAGTGTAGAAATGAGGTTTTATCTTTTCTGGCTTCTTTAAACAGAAACACGTTAAGCTATATAGGGAGGTAATAATGTACAAAAAAAATACAATCTGTATGAATTAATTTGGATTTGGATTAATTTTGGATTTGGATTTAGAACACAACTTAAATATTTCATATATTTAATGTGCTCTAAATGCTGTTATGAGTAACAGTGTTTTACGCATGAACTGGAGAATACATGATAGAAAAATTCCTAATAAGTGAAGTATAGAAAAGATGCCTTGAACTTTTCTAGTTCTCATTATTGTGATACAGTGGGATACAGCTGTCAACATAATTTAAGATAATACATTTGAAGATTCTAATTAGTCATTCCATTGGTTTGCCTCAAAGAGATGACAGTAGAAGTCAGTGATACATAATGTGTAATCATGTTATTGCTACCATTCCTTTTAACAGAGAAATTAAACATCTTGTTTACTTAAGTAATTATTTCACTGGTTTAGAGACAGCCACACTATTTTTGGAGGAGGGGTTATGCAAATTTCATCCTTACTGTTGATTGTAGAAAAGTAAATACTACAAATGAGCTTAAAATAAATATTGTAATCAACTCAACTCTGGGACAAGGCTCAGAGAACACCTGTGTTGGTGTGATGGACAAAGAACTGGGCTCTTGTCTATAGTGCCCAGTGTCAGTATGAAATGGCCACAAACTGAAATACAGGAAATTCTATTTATATGTAAGAGAAATTTTACATCAAAAAAGTACCAGTGTTCCCTGCTTGCCTTATTTGGGTGCAATAGGAGTGGGCTGCAACTGGGGATGTCACTGCCCCTTGGCACCTGGCTCCCCTTCCCAGGCAGAGCAGCTCATTCTTCCTGCTCCTGGACAACTTGATTCCTACACAGTAGGAAATAAAAGAAAATAATGTTCAGGAAGTTTTGATTTACTGACCTGTCTTGTGGTTGATGTCATTATAGTCTGCCTAGAAATAGAGTTGTTTTGTTTTAACTGAAGAGTTGGGTGTGGAAAATGAGATCAAACATTTTAGGAGCAACGGGGAGTGGGGGTTAGAGGGAGAAACTTGTAGTAGGTCAATTGTGTCTGGAAGGTGAAAGGACCAAGATGGTGAACAGGGGTCATCCTGCTTTTTTTAGAGACTTACAGTGGTGTAACATCACCTTTGGGGAATGTTTCTTTTGGTTTGCATCCTTGTGAGAGAGACTTTTTTTAGTGGACCCTAAAATTCTAGAAGATTGCAATAAGAAATTTAACACCCTTTTAACAGAACAGTCAGATACATAGGAAAGTGAGCAAAGTGCTTAGAGCTGTGTCTGAGGAGAGAAAGGTTGGGAAAAAAGAGCCATAAAAGCAGTTAAAGGCAGAGGCAAAAAAAATAAAACCAAAAAAAAAAACAAACTACAAACCAAACAACAGCCTATGACAGTCACCTGAAAAGATAAATGAGCAGTGTTTTTTTTTCCTTACTGTATCAAAGGAGCATGTTGAGTCTTCTACTTTGACTCATTTCCGCAGTTGACTGGGAATCTATATGTGAACAGGTAAAGGTGGCTTCAAGAGAAACCAGCCTTTATTGTAATTTAGAGCAGCACTACCTCTTCAGTTACTTTTGGATCCTAGCAGTTGCTTTCCTGGGATGCCATTTCACCAACAGAGCATTACCAAAACACAAGTTTTCATTATCTCCCAGTCATTACTGCTCTGCTCTGCCAGGTTCAGTAGAGACACTGTGAGAACTAATAGTGGCAAGGACTTTATGCCTCATGAGATTACCCTGTGCTAAATTAATCTTCAACCACTTACTAGGGCAGATAAAAGCTAGGAACTTTGATCCTTATCTGTTCTATTATACTCCTTTCCCTTCTCTGTATCAAATAATCATGTTGTCTCCAAGAGAAAAGATATGGATATATATATATATTTATATATTCTGAGGTGTGTGGTCAAAATAGGGGGATGATCAAAGGGTACTGAAGAAACTTGGTTGTATGAAATGTAGGATTTGGGTGCTAGAAAAGCAACCTTGATTTTGTTATTGTATATTGAAGCTGAATTTCTTGTATAGAGAGACAGGGATATAGTGTGATACCTATGGGTATTTATACATAGAATTTAATGTCTTGGTTTGAACCACTCTGCAGTTAGTTACAAAGTCTGAATTCTCAGTCACTCATGGTCAAGGCAGGATGAGTGTTTAAATTGAAAAAGTAAGGGCATATTCTTCTCTTTGGTGTGCACACTTATGTATCTCACAGAGAAGCATAGTACTTCAGAACTTTGGAACTCAAAAGAGCAAGAAAACAATTCCAAGATGTGGTCTGGCATGATGCAAACTAACTTTAAAAAATAGTTTTCAAAATATGCTGGAACTGTGTTATTGCCTGTAATTTCTGCTGGGCAAAGGACATGAATCTATATATAAAGTTTGAAAACACTTCTGGTACATTTACTGAATCCCCTTGATAACCAGATAAGAACAACTAGATTTTATTTTATGTGCAAAATCAACTATTATTGAAGAGAATGTTCCCAAGCTGAATGGAGCACATTTAAATATACTGTCTGCCCACAAGCTGTGGCTAGGACATGGTATGAACTGAATGAAACTGTTAAGGAAAGTTGGTTGGATGTTAGGAAGAGGCTCTTCACTGTGAGGGTGGTCAGTCACTGGAAGAGGCTCCCCAGGGAAGTGGTCAGGACACCAAGTCTGTCAGAGTTCAGAGAGTGTTTGGATAATGCCCTTCGTCATATGGTTTAGTTTTGGGTAGTCCTATGAGGAGCAGGGATGTGGCCTTGATCACCCCTATAAGTATCTTCCAACTCAAGAAATTCTAGGACTATCTCATGCTTTTACCCTCAAATCCATGCTCCCTGGTGCAACACAATACCAGTCAGATGGTGGTTATTATCCATCAAGAGATCATTCCATTTACCCGTGCATATCAGTGTAACACCTGCCAAGACAAAGAATGGGGCAGAACAAATAAAAGTTATTATTTAATATCAATAACCTTACCTACTATGTGCAAATTGTTTAATTTAAAAAGTAGCACATATATTCTGCGTACAAACATGCATTGCCATACTTGTGAAGGGACAGGGAGAGGAGGTTTAGGAGCTATCCTCCTGCCACAGGACTTTTTAGCCATGGATGTATGGGGATGGTGCCCTCTTCTCACTAAACATACCTTGGCATTAATGACAGCTATGATAGCTGATCTTAATATGCCTTGGGGCTGCAGTTCTGTCCCACAGCTCCATGGTGTGGGCTGGAGGAACAATTTCCTATCCTACTTGTTGGAGGGTAGAAATACACTTGGTTTGTACTAATCTTTATCTCAAGGTATGTATAACAGATTTATTTTCAATACAAATATTTGGGTTTGTCATGATGAGCTATGGTGTGGAGGAAAGAATGAGGTGATGATATAGGTTATAATTATAGCACAGATTGTCTTTTTCTCTCACTCCTTACCAGCTAGACTCTGCTCTTGCATTAGAAATTGCCATCTTGCTTTAAAAATTCTGTGCTTTACGGTGTTTTCTATAAGATAATATGCAAGGGTGGTTTGTGCTACTTCCTGTTGTCCTTTCTGGGTGTGTTTCAACTGTTCAGGTAGCTGCTCCTCTACAATAATTGTACGACCATGATCTGCGCAGCAGCAAATTTTGTAGTGCAGATCCATTAGAAAAGCCTCTGACTTATTTATCCCGTTTTTGGACCTACACAAATTCAAATGAGAGTGTAATTTTGTTTTTAATATTAACCTGAAGAGTAGATGGGAGCACC